>JAJOOS010010875.1:0-18904 GCA_029582725.1 Solanum chiquidenum | reverse complement strand
GTTATTGGATAGGTTCTACAACGTGTAGGTAGTAGTATGGGATGCTATCTACACATGGCACGAATAGGCTTTGAAGATACTAAAGTGAGTTCCCTAAGTCTAACGACTATTATGTGAAAGTCCCCTTATGTGCTTGAAGGTCTCCTAAATGGTTTCTTAAAGAATGATGGTCTATTTATGTTATGTTGTAAAGGAAATGTCCTTATCTAAGGTAATCTTGAGGAACACTTAAGTGTGCTTGAAGAGGTTGTATGAGCGGTCACTTCTTGTCTCACTCAAGTGTGTCTTAAGGTTATATTAAGTAGAGGTCCTATGGTAATGAAATGGCATGTGTTATTTTAAAGTTAAGTGTGGGTTGTATATGGATATATGTTGAGTATATGTATGGTTGTCTATGGTCTTATATGTGAATGTTGACTTGTATTATGTCTCTTATACTTGTGAAGTGAAGGTTTTATCAAAATGATATGAAAGCATATATTCATTGTAAATGTCTGTTTAAGCATGTTTTTGCATGGTCTTCATACTTAGTACTTAATTGTGCTAACCCCTTTCTTTCCCTTTTTAACTAAAGTGTAGGGATTGGGAGATGGTGACATGTCATGGCTACTTGATAAGTTTCTAAGTGTTGACGATGAAGACTTGGTGAGTCCTCACAAATTCGAGGGCAATACCCTACATGTTCTTTTTGATGTATTTCTAGTATCTTATTTAAGTCTTGTATGGGCTTAGTCCCATCGTTGTATTCAAGTATTAGATGGTTTTGAGACATCATGTATAAAGTCTAGAAAGTCTTCCCCTTGTTATTTAATAAAAGTATCTTCGTGCGTGAAGAAAGATTTTAATCACTTATGGTTTTCTTTAGTATCTATGCGATGAATGAATGTTAAGGCTTGTATGAAACCTCCGAGAGGTCGAATACGCATGTAAGGGCTAGGGGGTGCTCTCGGGTCGTTACACCTTGGGTCACGATCGTGATGTTCGCAAAAGCGAAGATCCTGCTTTCGCAGGTTTGCTTTTGCGAACCTATGGTCGCTTAAGCGACATTAGAGAGGGTTTTTAGTCTGAAATTTTGGGGTTGAAGCCCCATTTTCCATTTTTGAGCTGGGGAACCCTTGGTGGCAATTTTTGAAATGATTTTCTATGCTGAATCAATTGGGTAAGCTTTTATGACCTCAAACCTTCATTTTCTTTTGGTTATTTATGGATTCTAATATCATAATTTGCGATTTGATTTGAAAAATGGCACGATTTTGCAAGAACTTGAGTTTTGATCTAAAATGGGGATTTTAAAGAAATTTTGATCTCTTTTTCAAAATGGTTTCCACTAATGAGTCCCTAAAGCCTACAATATAATTTTCAAGTATTGCTCTTCTGGATTCGAACCTTATTTTTTTTAATTGGGTTTTGTATTTATTGGCCCACATTTCAAGAGAATTGATGTGGGTATTGTTGTTTTCAGAAATTTATTTTGAATATAGATTATGTGGCTTTAGAAGTGATTCAGAAGGGGAAGACCCAACTCTTGGAGTGAATTATTGTTTGATTTAAGGCAAGTGATATCCTAAGCCTTGTATTCTAGCAGAATTCGTGTGCTTCCTTTGTTGCTTGTGTGTTGGGAGTAATGGGGATGAGGTGAATCATTTAATTTTCCACTTGATATATCTAAATGAATAAAAAGGGGTTGAAATGAAAAGGGTTATGTGATGAACATGATGATATAAATTACCTTATTGTTACCCTTGTTAATTGAGTGATGAAATGCTTGAAAACAAGAATGTGGATTTGAATTGTAGGATTTGTTGTCTCTTCCATGTGGTGTGATCTTATTTGTGTGTATTGATTGTTGAACACTGTGATGAGACTTGTGATGATTTATGATGCCAAGGTCTTTGCCGGCAAGGGCTATTAGGCCGAGCTCTTTGTCGGTATGTGTTGTTATGCCGAGGTCATTTTCGGCAAGTTCTTATAAAGCCAATAGGAAATGGTTTCGGCGAGAGATTGTTTATTGTGACTTGATGCATTTGACGATTATGTGTAACTTGGTTGCTAATTATGATTGATGTACTTGTTGTGTGTGACTGAACTACTTGACCTTGAGATTGACTTACTTGATTCGTTTGATTGATGATTTGTGACTACTGAACTATAGATATTGGGGCTTATGAGTCGTGTATTGTATAATTGCTAGGTTAGGCTAATTTATGTGCAAGTTGTAGTTCGAGGAGGTTTGGTTGGAGTGTAAGGGGTATTTGATTTCTAGTGTCTTGTTTATTATGTTTCTTATTGAGTACCATGTTGTTGGTACTCACTCCTTCCTTTTACTCTTGTGTAGTTACCGAGACTGGTATAGCGTGATTGCTCTTGTTCTCTTTTCTGAGACTCGTTGAAGGACTTGAGAGGTAGTTGTTTGTCATCCCGGCGAGCCCTCTTTTCCTTTCTTTAAGCTTTGTTCTACTTGAGAAACAAAGGCTGAGACTTGTACTTATTTCTTAATTCCACACTTTATGTATTTTTGGCTTGTCCACATGACAATCAGATTTTGGGGTATTATTTAGTATGAATAAGTTTTCCGCCTTTATCTTGTTCTTGCTTTATATTTCTGATTTTCTTTCATTTTCGTTGGATTGAGGTTGGCTTGTCTTGGTGGGAATAGACAAGTGACATCACGATATTTTGGGTCGTGGCAATATTCACCATCAATGTTGTTGTATTTGGGCCATTGTGGCCAAATTATTGTGACCAAAATTATATTTAAAACAATATTAAAACATATAATTTTTTTTTTTTTTAATATTCCCTCTGTCCAACAATACTTGTCCCCAATTGACTTTGCACACTTCTTAAGAACTATAAATAGAAGGGTAATTTTACTATATCACCCTTTGAATATAATAGGTATAATGTCTTGAAAAATGTAGTAGAGAAATAACTGTAATTAAAGATAAGGGTAAATGAGGAACTAAATATAAAATTATCCATTGATTTCATAAAGTGGAAAAGTATTGTTGGACATCTCAATATACAGTGGACAACTCTTATTGGACGGAGGAAATATAATAATTAATGAAATTATTTAATTAAAAGTCACAGTAATAACCTTTTTTTAAAAAGCAAAGTGGTTTATGAAAAACTTCCAATTGTTGCGATGGGAAAGATGGCGTTGATTGGTACTATTTTAAAAATTGTTATAATGCTATTCTCTCTATCCCATACTGGCGCTTTCTATTTTACACTGTAATTAAGAAATTATTACTAGATTATTTAATTTTATTATTTTGTCATTTGTTCATATTAATTAGACTCTTAAAAATAATATTAGGTCTTCAACGTTTGTTTACAATTTTAAAGGTCATATTAATTGTAGTGGTAAAATGAAAAAATTTAATAAATTCAATCCTAAATTAGTACGTGATCAAGTAATATAAAAGACATATTTTTAATAAGATGTCCATCTAATACGAACGGGACGGAGGGACATAAATTAATCCATTTCTCAAATAGAATTGAAATAGTTTCCCATGTATGCAACTTAATTATTAATAAATCAATAAAAAAAATTAAATTTGGAAAAAAAAAAAGAAGAATAAAATGTTGAAAAGGAAACTAGCTCATGGTATTAAAACGATCATATTTGGGTCATTATGGCCCAAATGATTTTTTCGGAAAGGGGAAAAGGCATAAATTCCTCCTAAACTTGTGTCGAAAAGTTAGTTACACGCTCAAACTATTATGACGACCTATTACACACCTAATCTTGTTCAAAGTGATATTAATACCCCCTTAGAACGTGACATGACAAAGAGAGTGTCTTCACCTTCCTAAAGGTGCGCGAGAAGAAAAAGTTATATGTTAAAATGATGAATTTCAACACATGGCACTATTTTATTGGTCATATAATTATGTATTATAATTTTTAATATATTAATTATTTCTTTTTTCTTTTTTTTAATCTTTTCATTGGTGGCCCCAATTTCTTTAAAGCTTTTTCATTCTTCTTTATTTTGAGTTCTTCTTCTTCTTCTAAAGGAATCACTGCATTTGTCGCCATTGATTGTTTGATGGAAGCACATCCAACACTCTACCCATAAAAATTAACTCTTAAAAATAGAAAGGGTGGAGAATATGATGACTTTCATCGAAAAGTCAATAAGTTTCAACTTAAAGTTCATGATTTTTTCGTTTGAACTCGCCGGAGGATTCACTGGAGAAGATCACCGAAAAAGATTCATGAGAAAGATAATGATTTCTATTGAAAATTCTATGACATTTATGCATAAAATTCATGATTATATTGTCTAAATTTTTCAAAAGTTCACCGAAGAAAATGATTTCTCAATCTTTGTCTTCTTTATTCTCGTCGGAGAACTATTAACAACCACCACAATGTTATTTTTATGTCTCATATCATCAATAGCATATTTTGTTAATCAATTACACACAAAAAATAATAATGAATTGCATACATACTTATCAAGAATTTTAAAGAATTTTACAGATTTTAAAAATTTTATTTGTTCCATCGGTCATAATGGTGTTGCCCATCGCCTATCACCGCTGCCAACATCTCTATACTTCATAATCAACTTATTGAATCCTATTTTCTCTTCAAGTTTTTATCTTTTCCTTCAATTTATGAACAATGGAGAAGAAAGAAGAAACAGATTTTAAAAAGAGATATGTATGGTGAGAGAAGGAAGATGCCCAAGTTTTAAATTTTTTGCAAAAGTTTAAGAAAATATTACGGAAAAAGGTTTTAAATTTTTTAAATAATATTATTTATGTGTGAAAACGCGTGTACAATACTTTTTTTACACAAAATTGAGATTGTCTTCAGAATGGGGTATTAATATCACTTTGAACAAGATTAGGTGTGTAATAGGTCGCCACAATAGTTCGAGCGTGTAACTAACTTTTCGGCACAAGTTTAGGGGAGAATTTATTTCTTTTCCCTTCCGTAAAATTACATTGTTAAGCAAATATATACTAATTAATTAGTCATCATAGTTATAGTTTTAGTTAATTATCATTCGCGACCAATATTCAGTGATAATTACGTAGGTTGGGGTTTCAAATTTGTATAATTTGAATGTTTGTATAATTCGGAATTTTATAATGTAATTTTGTATTATGTAGTTTGTATAACGGTTTAAAGTTCAGATATTTGTATTTTTTTAAAAAAATATTTCGAGTTTATACAAAAACAGTTCAATTATACAATTGTTCCTGCGAATTATACAAACTTACCCTCGAATTATACAAACAAGGAAACTTAAATTGTAGCTACATCTTGTAAATATGTCTAAGTCCGAAAATGGTGGACATAGACGAAAGAGAATTCCATGTCTAAGTTCAAAAATGGTGGGTATAGATGAAAGAGAATTCCATGGCAGCCCAGAAGAATTGGCTCACCCTTGAATTCGAACGATCACTGATCTCCTAAGCGAGGTCTTTTAGTAGTCGCTTGAAGATGTCATGTACTCAACAAAAATAAAAGCAAGTGCAGTATTAGTACACAACCACACTGTACTGGTAGGATCACGCAGCTATCCCACTAGTGCAACATAAACAAGTCAAGACAACATTATAATCACATGTATATATATCAACATATACAATATTATCAACATTTACGAACAACGAACAACTTCACATTTATATCAAATCATTGGTCCTCTCATGGAACCCAAACCCAAACAGTTAGCATACCGGAATGTGGTATCCGATCCCACAATTATGCCGAAACATGGAAACCGATCCCATAGTTATGCTGAAATGTGGCAACCGATCCAAATTAGTTATGCCGGAACGTGGCAACCGATCCATTCAACACACCACAATCACAATCACAAGTATATCATCAGGATCATACATTTAAGTCATGATTTCATGGCAATTATCATCCATCAATCTCATTTTCAACAAGTGTTATCAACATTACAACATTCATGCACATACAAGTATCATAATGAAGCAAGAACGAGCATACATCACACAATCATAGAATCACAACCATCACATACCTCGAAACAAGCTTGAAACCCTAAGAAACTTGATCCTTCCTTTTCAGGATTCGTTCCGCTTGTTCTTGGTCTACAAACAATCAATATAATATGGGAATCAATAAACAATCATTAATTGCCCGGATTACTAACAATTCTATGAACCCGAGATCAAACTCATGATCTCAATTATCCAAATTAGGGTTGTTTTCACCATATAATCTATAACAAAACCCTTCCCCATCAATATTCACCCATTCTATTACGTTTTACGGATCAAAAAATGGATTCGGGGAGTGAAAAGCTTACCTTTAGCCTCAAGAATGGTGAAAAACGAGTAGGAGTCACCTGGGGTTCGTTCCTTAGCTCTAAAAGTCGAAAAGTGCATAATGAGGTCGTTTAGGAGTTTATTAACGACTTTAATTCGAGTCGAGCTCGCAACAGCGGCCGTCACCTCACTGTAGCGGCAAAACCCAGCACCAAAGCAGGTTACGCGAGACAGAGAGCTAATTCAAGAACTCTAAAATTCCCATTTCCCAACACACATCTAACCCACAATGCTCAAAAAATACCCTTTACGCTAATATCGATTCCGGGAGTTCTACCTACCCAAATTCAATTCCTTAAAGTCATACGGATTCTTTACGAGTTATCTAACTACTCATGTAATCAAAAACACAAATACTTCACCCGATTGTTACCAGATTTCCCAACACCTCAAAGACTCCGATTTCGTCCAAATCTAGACAAGATTGGGAAAATCCAAATACTACGAAAATGTTTTCTGGCCCCAAATTTTCCTCTGTTGACTTTTCTATAACAACAGAAATAGGTCGTTACAATAGATACCAATTTACCCATCACTCGTCCCCGAGTGACAAAACTTAGGAAAATAGGCTAAGGAAGGAATGAAGTAGTACCTGAATCGACGAACAATTGGGGATACTTGTCTCGCATGTCCCTCTCAGTTTCCCAAGTGGCTTCCTCCACTGGACGATGCTTCCACTGAACCTTCACGAACTTAATCTCCTTGGTTCTCAACTTACCCACATCACGATCAAGAATTGCAATTGGTTCCTCCTCATATTGGAGGTCACTGTCTAACACAATTGAGTCCCACTTTATGATGTAATCCCCGTTACCATGATATCTCTTCAACATGGACACATGAAATATCGGATGAACACTTGATAAATTAGGAGGTAAAGTCAATCTATACGCTACCGGTCCCACACATTTAATAATTTCAAATGGACCAATGTATCTAGGACTTAGCTTACCCTTCTTACCAAATATCATCACCCCTTTCATGGGTGATACCTTAAGAAGAACAATTTCACCGGATTGAAATGCTAAGTCTCTTACCTTATGATCCACATACTTCTTTTGTCTACTCTGGGCTTCTAGAAGCTTAGCTTGAATACTCATAACCTTATCTTAAGCATCCTTTACTAAATCAACCCTTAATGGTTTCACATCTCCAGCCTCAAACCATCATATGGGTGATCTACATCCCCTCCCATAGAGTGCTTCGAATGGTGCCATATCAATGTTGGAGTGATAACTATTATTATAGGAGAATTCACACAAAGGTAAGAACTTATCCCAATGCCCTCCAAAAATCAATCGCACATGCCCTCAACATGTCTTCCAACACTTGAATAGTCCTCTCTGACTACCCGTCTGTATGTGGATGGAAGGTTGTACTAAAAGTGAGTTGTGTGCCCAATTCATCATTCAATTTCTTCCAAAACTTGGATGTGAATTGGGTACCACGGTCTGAGATGATAGAGAGGGGCACCCCATGCAACCTCACTATCTCTTTCACATAAACTTTAGTCAATTGTTCATCATTATAATCTATTCTTACCGGATGGGCTGACTTAGTCAATCTATCAACCACTACCCAAATAGAATCAAACTTCCCCAAAGTCTTGGGAAGACCAACCACAAAATCCATGGCTATCCTTTCCCACTTCCATTTCGAAATTGGAATTCTTTGAAGCAAACCTGCAGGCCTTTGATGTTCATACTTCACTTGTTGACAATTTTGACACTTCGCCACAAACTCCGCTATATCTTTCTTCATGCCCGGCCACCAATAAATTCGCTTTAGATCTATATACATCTTGGTCACACCCGGATGAATAGAATAACGCGAACCATGAGACTCCGCCAATAATTTCTCAATCAAGTTATCTACTCTAGGAACACAAATTCTTCCTTTAAAATTGAGCACACCATCTGTATCAAGAGTGGTCTCTTGTGCCTTACCATTCGCAGTCTTCTTCCTAAGCTCCTCCAAATTCTCATCCTTAAATTGTTTGGCCTTGATCTCCTCAATGAATGTGGCCCTCACTTCAATACTAGCTAACACCCCACCTCTTTCTGAGATGCCCAATTGCAAGAACTTAGACTCTAAGGCCTGAATTTCTTTAGCCAAAGGTCGCTTGGATACATTCAAGCAAGCTAAACTACTCATACTCACCGCTTTTCGACTCAAAGCGTCTGCCACCACATTAGCCTTGCCCAGATGGTATTGAATGGTCACATCATAATCTTTAAGTAACTCCATCCACCTTCGCTGCCTCAAATTCACATCCTTTTGAGTGAACACATGCTGCAAACTACAATGATCGGTAAACACTTCTCACTTAACACCATATAGGTAATGCCGCCAGATCTTAAGAGCAAACACTACCACTGCTAACTCTAAATCATGTGTTAGATAATTCCTCACATGCACCTTCAATTGATGTGAGGCATAATCTATAACATTCTTATCCTGCATCAATACAGCACCCAAATCGGAATGTGAAGCATCACAATAAATAATAAAATCCTTACATTCAATCGGTAATGCTAGAATGGGTGTCGTGGTCAAGAGAGTCTTGAGCTTTTGCAAGCTCTCCTCACATTTTTCAGTCCATTCATATGGTACCTCCTTTTTGGTCAAATTAGTCAAGTGTGTGGCGATAGAAACAAAGTTTTTCACAAATCGACGATAATAGCTAGCGAGCCAAACAAAAATCCTAACTTCCATCACAGAGCAAAGTCTAACCCAATTCTTAACCGCCTCAATCTTTTGGGGATCTACCATTACCCCTTCTTTTGAAACTACATGCCCCAAAAGTGCCACCGATTTCAACCAAAATTCACACTTAGAAAATTTAGCATATAGCTTTTGCTTCCCAAGAACACCCAAAATGCTACGAACATGGTTGGCATGCTCTTCCTCACTTTTTGAATAGACCAAAATATCATCAATAAAGACTATGCTGAAAGCATCAAGAAACGGCTTAAACACCTCATTCATCAAACTCATGAAAGTTGCAGGCGCATTGGTCAAACCAAAAACTCATAGTGCCCATAGCGAGTTCTAAAGGTCATCTTGGGCACATCCTCAGGCCTAATTTTCAATTGATGGTATCCAGACCTTAGATCAATCTTAGAGAAAACTGATGCACCTTGCAATTGGTCAAAAAGATCATATATTCGAGGCAATGGATACTTATTTTGAATAGTGACCCTATTCAATTGCCGATAATCTATACACATTCTCATACTACCATCTTTTTTTTTAACAAACAAAATTGGAGCACCCCATGGGGAAGCACTAGGACGAATAAATCCCTTATCAAGAAGCTCTTGGATTTGAGCCTTTAGCTCTCTTAATTCTGTCGGAACCATGCGATATGGAGGGATAGAAATGGGACGAGTACCAGGTTCTAAATCAATGCAGAAGTCTATATCTCTATCCGGAGGCATGCCAGACAAATCATTAGGAAACACTTCTATAAATTCTGACACCACAGGAATAGACCCAATGGATGGAGCCTCAATCTCAACATCCCTAATATGAGCCAAATAAGCCCAACAACCCTGCCCTATCAATTTCTTAGCCCGAATGGAGGATATGATCTTAATTCACTTACGCTTGTACACCCCTTCCCACTCTAATTTTTCCCTTCCCGAAATTTCTAGAGTTACGGACTTAGTATTACAATTAAGTACGGCATAATAGGAGGACAACCAAGTCATACCTAAGATTATGTCAAAGTCAGTCATTTCCAAAATCACCAAATCAGCCCAAGTCTGAAAACCCATAAACAAAATAGGACAAGCACGATAGACATGGGTAACTATGACTGACTCTCCAACTGGAGTAGAAACATGGATCTGGGCATCAAGTATATCACAAATCATATCAAACTCTGAGGCAAATCGCACATATACATAAGAATACGTAGAACTCGGATCAAATAATACATTAGCCATCCGATCACAGACAAGAATAGTACATATGATCACTGCGTCAGACGTCTCTACCTCATTCTTGCCCGGAAAGGCATAGCACTGAGCCCTATCATCTTGACGAACCACTTCCCTGCCTGGTTGCACATTACCTTTGCCTGCATTACTATTTCCTCTACCTCCATGACCTCGCTGATTACCTCCTCGCCCACCTTGTGGACGTCCCTACCATTATTACCATTCTCCGCGGGTACCACTACTCTATACTGCTGCTGCACGGAATCTAACACATGTGGGTGGGGACAATCTCTCCTCATATGCCCAGGTTCTCCACAGTTGTAACAAGTACGATCAAAAGATGGTATGCCTCTCGTCAAAGGCGCGACTCCCTGGCTATCCTGGAAATTATGAGATGGAGTTTCTGAGTAACTACCTGTAGAGGCGGGTATAGCGAACTGAATTGGCTTGGCTGCAAGCGTTGGCCTTCCAGACCCCTTGGAATAAGAACCTTGAAAGTTACCCGAGTTCTTGGCCCTTTTTGCCCATGCTTTAGCTTGACCGTCTCGCCTCACCCCCTCCACTTTCTTAACATAATCTGTCACCTCATTAAAGCTTCTCCCTGCATAAGTCATATGAACAAATAATACTTGCAACTCAAAATTTAATCCCCTAATAAATAATTGGGTTCTCTCTTCCTCACTAGTCATCAATTGAGTAGCATATCTAGACAAAGCATGGAACTTTGCCTCATAAGCAGCCACAGTCATACCACCTTGATCCAAAGCCATAAACTCATCATTCTTGTGATCCCTCAAAGTCCTAGGCACATACTTCTCTAGAAATAGAGCATGAAATTGGGTCCAAGTAAGTGGCGGTAAAGTAGAAGATATGCATTCCATATAAGCTCTCCACCACTTCTTCGCCTCACCTTGAAGTTGGAAAGACACAAACTCAACCCCATGCTGATGAACAATACCCAGTTTATGAAGCCTCTCATAGCAATCTAGAATGAACTCATAAGCATCCTCATTCTCAAAACCAAGAAACACAAGAGGCTTTAGCTTCAGAAACTTAGTCAATATTTCATGCTAATTACCAGGCATAACAGAACCCAACAAAGGATGGAAGAAAGCATCATTACCTCCAGTCCCACCCACCTTGGGTGCAGTGATAGCAACAGGAGGATTAGTAGGAGCTTGAGTTGCTTGAGCAGAAGGAATCACTCCATGACCAACCAATCCCTTTAAGAACGACATGATATGTTGAGCTAACACTAGATCCAAAGGAGGAACACATGTAGTCTCAGCCTGCACCTCTACCTCTTGTCCCAAATCCTCAACATCAACATTCTCCTCTATCTCTTCATGATGCGCAAGAGGGTTCTCATTCAAAGGAGCATTCTCAACAGGAGCTCCATTTCCAGCAGGTTCTGCTCTTCCACGGCCTCTACCCCTAACTCAATCGCGACCTCTCATTCCAGATTCCTCAACCGGAGCATTGACGAGAGCTACGGTCCTGACGCCGTTGATTCTAGTGTTAACCATCTGCAGACAAAAGAGTAAAGGAGGTTAGATGCCAATTTGAATCGCCAGATACCAATTGGAATCAAGTCATAGCACGAAAGGAGGCAAGAGAAAACAGAGAGATTTCCTAAAGTCCTATAGCCTCTCGAAGAAAAGTAAAGGCATCTCTGTACCGTTCCACGAGACTCTACTAGACTCGTTTTGGTACATCGAGATCAACGAACCTAAGCTCTGATACCAACTTTGTCACGACCCAGACCCTCGTGATTGGCACCCACACTAACACTCCGGTGGGAGAACCACTACTACAACCCAAACCAAGCAACTAACCAAAACTAAGGCATTTAAGTATATGAAAGCAGAAATAATAGCTAAAAAATGAAGTTCCTATAAACTTCAACAAAAGATCTAACAACTAAATAACTAAACAATTCGGAAGAATAACCTAGTACCTAAAAGTGAATGTACCAAAACATCTAAAGTTCAACAAGTCTAAAACAAGAAGGGACACAACCACATACTAAAGAACTAACTAAAATAAATGTCTAAGTTTGAAAATGGTGGACATAGACGAAAGAGAATTCCATGGCAGCCTGAAAGAATTGGCTCACCCTTGAATTCGAACGATCACTGATCTCCTAAGTGAGGTCTGTCAGTAGCCACTTGAAGATGCCATGTACTCAACAAAAATAAGAGCAAGTGCAGTATCAGTACATAACCACAGTGTACTAGTAGGATCACGCGGCTATCCCACTAGTGCAACATAAACAAGTCAAGACAACATTATAATCACATGCATATATATCAATATATACAATATTATCAACATTTACGAACAACTTCACATTTATATCAAATCATTGGTCCTCTCATGGAACCTAAACCCAAACAGTTAGCATACGGGAACGTGGTATCTGATTCAATAATTATGCCAGAACGTGGCAACCGATCCCATAGTTATGTCAGAACGTGGCAACCGATCCAAGTTAGTTATGTCGGAACGTGGAAACCGATCCATTCAACACACCACAATCACAATCACAAGTATATTATCAAGATCATACATTTAAGTCATGATTTCATGGCAATCATCATCCATCTATCTCATTTACAACAAGTGTGATCAACATTGCAACATTTATACATATACAAGTAAATAATGAAGCAAGAACAAGCATACATCACACAATCGTAGAATTACAACCATCACCTACCTCGAAACAAGCTTGAAACCCTAAGAAACTTGATCCTTCCCTTTCCGGATTCGTTCCGCTTGTTCTTGGTCTACAAACAATCAATATAATACGAGAATCAATAAACAATCATTAATTACTCGGATTACTAACTATTTTATGAACCCTAGATCAAACCCATGATCTCAATTATCCAAATTAGGGTTGTTTCCACCATAGAATCTATAACAAAACCCTCCCCCATCAATATTCACCCATTTTATTACGTTCTACGAATCAAAAAATAGATTCGGGGAGTGAAAAGCTTACCTTTAGCCTCAAGAATGGTGAAAAACGAGTAGGAGTCGCCTGGGGTTC
Organism: Solanum chiquidenum; assembly: GCA_029582725.1. NCBI lineage: Eukaryota > Viridiplantae > Streptophyta > Magnoliopsida > Solanales > Solanaceae > Solanum > Solanum chiquidenum. The sequence goes on along the minus strand of JAJOOS010010875.1, from coordinate 5,575 downwards.
GTTCCTTAGCTCTAAAAGTCGAAAAGTGCATAATGAGGTCGTTTAGGGGTTTATTAACGACTTTAATTCGCGTCGACCCTGCCACAGCGGCCGTCATCCCGTTGTAGCGGCCCCACCAGAGCGGCAAAACCCAGCGCCAAAGCGGGTTACGCGAGACAGAGAGCTAATTCAAGAATTCCAAAAATTCCATTTCACGACACACATCTAACCCACGACGCTCAGAAAATACCCTTTACGCTAAGATTGATTTCGGGAGTTCTACCCACCCGAATTCAATTCTGTAAAGTTGTACGAATTCTTTAATGAGTTATCTAACTACTCATGTAATCAAAAACACAAATACTTCACCCGATTGTTACCATATTTCCCTACACCTCAAAAACTTCGATTTCGTCCAAATATGAACAAGGTTGGGAAAATCCAAATACTACGAAAAAATTTTCCGGCCTCAAATTTTCCTCCGTTGGTTTTTCTATAACGCCGGGAACATGACGTTACATTTCTAGTTCATTAAAGGGACCATACATACAATGATAATGATAGTAGGAGAAATCAACGAGGGTGGTAGTGGAGTAGTAAGTATTCTTTTATCCTTAATCAGAGTGTTTGGGTACGAGTCTCCTTGTGCATGGAGTAGTCTTTGTTAGGGGGCGTTTAACCCCAATGTGAGACTTTTCAACGTGAATCCAAATTTAGTCAAACTTCTATATGAGTACAAATTTAATTGGACTCCAATGTGGATACTTGACAACGGGTGGGAAATCAAAAAAAAAATAGATACTATGTTCTTGCTATCTGCTTCAATAGTTTGACCAATATTTTTCTTCTTCAATAGATTTTTTACCAATATTTAGACGTTGAAGAGGACGAACACTACTACAACTAGTTGTACAAATAGTATTTCAAATTGTACTCATAATGTAGTGCCATTTTGGTTGGCATTTTGCGTCTGTGGACCTATCTGGCTACTGAACACGTGTAAAAGACTGTCATTCGTGTCAAAAAATAACTCCCTCAAGATTGACGGAGACTGGAATATTCCATTCTCATTTTCTTCCCTGCGATTCTCAATTTACCCATTTCTCTTTGTGTATTTAGTTAAGGGAAAAGGGACGAATTTACCCCCGAACTTTAATAAATGGTACGCCTATGCCCTCTGTTATACTTTGCGTTCACATAAGCCCTTTCCGTCCAATTATCGGTACACACATGCCCCCTCACTAACGGCCTCCTCATTTTGGACATGTGTCTTAATCCTAATCAATTACCCATTTGACCATTCTTTTTAATCCATATACTAAAGATCCGCCCCATAAACCCAATTGAGCTAATTTTACTATAAGAAAATTCCACCATTAACTTTTTTTTATATCATTAGCTTCATTTTCCCACCATTTTTAATCTCTCTTGAACTTCTTCCTCTTCAAAATTGAGCTAATTTTTCATGTATTTAAAGATCCCCTTTTAAGCAGTAGAAGGAAGCTAATCAACAATATCAATGTCGAAAATAATAGAAATTCCACATGGGTTTACAAAAACTTGGTGCAAAAGAATCAGTGTTGATGATAGTTACATGCAAGATGATAAGAGGAAAGTTGGGTCTGTTAATGAATTTTCTGGTAAAAGGTGTAGTTTAAGAGAAAGAGTTTCCCCAAATCTCTATATTCATGTCCAGTTCCAGCCCCGTCCACGTACTCGGAAACAGAGATCAGATGGTGAGCTAGCTAGCTACCTACTTTTGCTTTTATAATTTTCTATCTAACTTCATGAGCAACATTCCCTATTTGGGGGTTTCTTCTATGGCATCCGTATTAGGGTCTTTGTAGTTGCATTTTGTTGTTCATGAGGAGCATTCTAATTTGATTCAAAATAATGGAGAGGTTGGCAGCAAAAGAGGTTGGGTGGGTATTGGGTTTATGGGGCGGATTTTTAGTATATGGTTAAAAAGAATGGTCAAACGGGTAATTGATTAGGATTAAAATACGTGTCCAAAATGAGGGGGCCGTTAGTTAGAGGGGCATGTGTGTACCGATAATTGGACGGCAGGGGCTTATGTGGACGCAAAGTATAATGGAGGACATAGGCGTAACCATTTATTAAAATTCGGGGATAAATTAGTCCCTTTTTCCTTTAGTTAATTTCTTTTTGCAGATTTAGCATAATGTTCAAGATCGATTTGATGTTTGCATTGGGAAGTAGTCACTTCACTTCTTACCTTTCGATTCTCTTGAAGTTTGATGTCCTTGGGGTATACTTTTATATTTATCACTCCATCCGTCTCAATTTGTGTGACTTACTTTTCTTTTCATTCCGTCCCAAAAATAAATGACACATTTTTATATTAAGTAACAATTTAACTATAAATTGTCTATTTTACTCTTAATGAAATAATTTACAGTCACACAAATTTCTATCATTCATTTTGTGCGACAAGTTTTAAAAGTCTTCCTTTCTTTCTTCAACTTCGTATCGAGTCAAACTACCTCACATAAAATGAGACCGAGGGAGTAATTATTATATGTAAGTGAGAGTGTGAAACTATCACACCACACTCAACACTAATATGACAATAATGGAACAGAAAAAATTTCTACTGAACGGAGTAAACATGACTTGCTAAAGTGCATCAAAGTATAAAAATAAATATTTTTTGACAAAAACTAAAAAATGTTGATTTTTAACAAATTTAAAAGACTAAAAGCGTTCGGTGCATATTTAAGGAAATATTTGAACGTTCCCTCAAACGTAAGACACGTTTTTTTTTTATTATTTTCTTTTATATTTATCAAGTAAATTTAATTACTTGAACATGGATAAACCTGGATTCTCAACAGTGAATCCTCCATCAACAATTAAATCATGGCCACTCACATACTTAGACTCATCACTTGCTAAGAAAACAGCAGCTTCAGCCACATCATTGGGAGTAAGTGTAGCACCTGTAAGTTAGAATAAACATCTGAACTTTCCTTGCCTATTTTTTAAAAGGTTTCTAAACCCATTGTTGTAAGAACAGCGTATGGCGACGCACAATTCACACGAATGCCATATCGTCCTAAATCAACTGCAACATTCCGAGTAAGTCCTAAAACGCCATGCTTTGAACTCGTGTAGGCATGAGAACAAACACCGCCTATCGATGCACAAACACTAGCAGTGGAAATTATGCTACCTTGACCTCGAGGGATCATGACTCGGGCTGCTTCTATAATCCCCAGAAATGTACCTGCCAGGGATATATGTATAAGTTTGACTGATTAGGTTGTGTAATTGATCAGGAGTTAAATATGTTTGAATTATCATAACAATCCATAAGATAGGAATAAAAAGTTCAATTATTACCTATGAGGTTAATGTTAACACTACAACAAATTTGATTATCAGGGACAAATAATTTCATCATTTATAAATCATATTTCGTCACTAAAAATCTTGTGAGACGAAAAATAATTCGTCAATCATTCGTCACTAAATGTGTGTCGCTAAAAGTATACAGATACGATTTAGTGCTTCGTCGCTAAAAGTATTATTTTACTACAAAAAGAAAAATTGTCTCCAAATGCTTAAACATTTGTGACAAGTTTATTTGTCGTAAAAAGTATATTTTTTTGAAGTTAATAGTATGCTTTGTCACTAAAAAGGTTATTACTATCGACAAAATCATATCGTCCCTAATTATTTTACTTCAATCAGTGACGATATCAATTGTCTCTAAAGTTATATGTATTTCGTAGTTGAACAAAATCGAATTTCGTTACTAATGACTCTATTTTTTATTTTATTTTTAAATTGTTCTTAAATGTATTAATTAGGTATAAATTTATTATTATAAAAAAAAAAAGGTTAATGTTACTAGTATCTCCCCATCTCAATTTTTTTTAACCCCTCCCCAAGAAGGGCTCCCACATTATGCTTTCTTGGAGACTAGAACTCACAACCTTAAGGTTGGAAGTGAGGAGTGTTTACCATCCTATCAACTCTCTCTTGACTCTCATTTTTATATTATTTTTAACTTCATTCACTTCTTTCAAATTTAACTTCTGTAGAAATAATATATTATATGATTATTTATATACATACACAAATGCATGAAATATACCACCCACAATTCATTCAAATATAGATTATATTTTAATTAAACTGTATATTTTTTAAAATATCTTTAAATATATTCAGTACGATTCTTTCATTTTATTTATTTATTTACTTTTATAAATTTTATAAATTATTCAGTACAATTATAAATTTATATAAAATTAAACTTTCAATTTTATTAAAAAAATTAAACTTTCAATTTTATTAAAAAAATTAAATAATCGGTTCAATTTGATCAGTAAATCAATTGTTTTAAAAAAACATCGATACCCATAACTATAGTACTTCATCATTATATATTTGAAATCCTAGTTGGTTCATTTCTTTCATTTTTGCTTTCATTTTTTAGTTTATTTCAATTTTCACACTGATGGAAAAAGTTAATAGAAATTAATGATAAATTTCGCACCTTTGCAAAGTCTAAATTTTTAAGTCAATGTTATCTCTGTATAGTTGTTCTACGTACGTATGAGGAATTACTATTAAATATGTGCATATTTTTAGGCAGAAGCAAATAGATCGACTTAATCTATGCAGTTTACCAATCACAAATCAATAGACACGCTAAAAAATTAGCACCAAGACTTGAGAAATTATTTTTTCTATCGTCTTTATCGATGAAAGTGTATCAAATAAAAAACAAAAGTGTTAAACCAACAAGTATTAGCAATATAGTGGTAGAACCGTACCCCACTCACGATACTTATAACATGGATTATATTTTTCAAATGATGCATTTTATAATTGCATAATTTAAGAAAATTGATGAATTGAACTTTTTCGTTTTTACAAAATCGATCGAATTCGCTGGTTTTAATATTTTTCTTCGCCAATTAACGAATGAACTCTCTCTATTTCTTATGAAGCACTTGCATTATTCTTTTTGTAAGTTGTCACTTGTAATTATGAACAATTGTAGCAAAAAAATTGTATTTAGCTATGAATTTTTTTCGCAGTAAATAGTTGAATTATTTACTACAAATTTTAAGTCGTCGCTATTTAACACCTTACATATTTTGTGACAATTTTTTTTTGTCACTAAATCACAGATTAATTAGAGACAATAAAATCTTTTTCACCAATTATTTATATTATTAGTGACGAAAATAAATGTCATAATCTAAATTTTATAGCTAAAACTTATAATATTTAACTACGAACTCTAATTTGTCGATATTGTAACAATATATTTTTTTAGATGAAATTTTTTTGTGTCCAAAAATTAATAAATTTTAAGACAAAAAATAATTTGTCATGAATTAGTTACATTATTAGTGACGAAATAATGTGTCACTGATAAATTTAAATTCGTGACTAACACTACTTAACAAATGGCGCCAATTAATTTTTTGGTGGGAAACTTTAGCGGACAAAACTTTGCTACGGATTTTTATGTTTCGTCACTAAAAGTATGTGTCTCATATATTTAAGCACGAAAAGTAAATTTTGTCACTAAAAGCGAACAATTAGTGACGAATTT
>JAJOOS010010874.1:0-33739 GCA_029582725.1 Solanum chiquidenum | reverse complement strand
AATACTACTCCCAAAAATGTACTGGCTCTTATGTTTTTAAAACATATTTCTTTCTGCTGATTTGAGATAATTACTCAAAAACTTAGCTCAAAGGCTATCTTGGAAATCTCAGTTTCCTCTCTTGCTTCATTTAGAAAGCGATTACTCTTTTCTAAAAACTTGCCCGAAGGCCCTTTGGAAATCTCAGTTTCCTTTCTTATTTAAAAGCGAAAACACTTTAAACTCTTTTGGGAATACATAGTGCCCATATAATTTTGAGAATTTGAACTCAACTCTATACTCTTGGCTTAACTTGAAACTCGATACTCTTTACTCAACTTGAAACTGGAGTCTTAAAATGAAGTGAAAACGTTCAATAAAGACTTTTGAACAACTTTAAAAACTTGCTTTGGCTTACTTCTTAACTTCTAGACTTGACTCTAACTTCACTTGACTTTGATCCGAACTTTCCTCGAGTTGAATTATGAATTCAAGGTATATGATCACATGCTTATGGATGAATTATTGACATTTAGACGTACCTTGAAGTGTTGGAAACAACTAGGAAACATAGGTACAATACTAAGGAACATGTATGAAAAAGTGGGGAAAGAATGGGAAAGGTTGGCGTCCTTGGCGCTCTGAGAGGCGCGGGGCGCCATCCCTACAACTTCAGAAGGGGCCTGCTGGCGCACTACAAGGCGCGGCGCCCCAAAGGGAGAAGTTCAGAATATTTCTTGGGGCGCGACGCGCCACCCCTTTTTCCCGCAAACTTTGACTTTTCTCCTTCCTTTCTCCAACTCTAAACCTTCTCAACCTCAAAGGTTCCAGCCCCAAATACTTAGGATCATAAACCCCTCAACATACAAATAGATTTCAACTCAAAAACACAACCGGAAACATGTCCCAAATCAACAAGGAACTTCAACAACACAATCAACAACATCAACAACAAAACCAACAACTTCAACAACACAACCAATCTTTTCTCGGAAATAAACGAGTTTGGCGTGTGGGGGAAAGAACCAACCCAACACTATGAACTCACATACCTAGTAGGGATCACCCCGACGATATCCACGACAATCTTTGACGAAATCTTGTTTGATCTTCTCTTCTTCCTCTTCTTCTCCTCTTCACTCTCAAACCCTTGCTCTCACTCTTTTAAAATGGGAAAACTGATCTATAATCAGTCTAACACACTAATATAACCAAAATAATTGGTTAGGGAAAAGACCAAAATACCCTTACATTTTCCGGACGGATCTCCCTGTCAACTGCCCAACTTCCAAAGGGCATAACTCACTCATACGAACTCGGAATTGAGCAAACTTGGCGGCGTTGGAAAGATCATTCCACGAGCTTCGCAAAAATAACTGGAAATACTTTAGGAGTTATGACTGCTCAAAGTTGGCCAAAAACTCACTTTTTCCCATACTTGACAAATTTTCAGATTTTTTTGAATTCTTTCCAAGAATGACTATTTCCACTTCTAAGCTTCTTCATAGTTATTTCAAATTGCCGGATGTTACATTAATTATAGAATTTGAAAGGTTTTTGTACCATTAAAATGAGAAAACAACTATATAAAGTTATAACCAAAATATATTCACCATCTTAGTTTTTTCATAAATCAATATGAATTTTTATGCAGCATAAATTCGCAAAAGTATGTAGAATAGAAAGAATGGATTCAAGAGAAAAGACCATAGCGATTCAAGATTATTTTATAATTTCAACATTAAAAATATTAGTAAACACTTAAAGACTAAAATTTGTAGACATTATACTTCACAACTTTATCAACTGTGTTGGTATATAATATAACAAAGAAATTATAAATAAAAATACTTTTATTTTTTATTCTTAGATAATTTGATGAATGAATTCATTTTGATATCGTATGAATTTTATTTGGTAAACTCAATATTGATTTTTGTAATTTGTATAAAATTGATTTGTGGAGGAGTGATGATGTAGTACCTTTTATAGGCAAAAGAAAAATGATTATTTTATTTTATTGGTAATTTTATCTTCAATTTGTTCTTTTCATTTTTTTCGTTTTTTATTTATTTCTGTAACTTACATTTTTTTTAATTTGACAGCATCTTTTATATAATTTACATTTGTCAATTACTCAAATATATATTGTTTAAAAGTAATTTTATTTTCATAAAAATATGGTATAATAAATTTAAATAACTTTATATGACCGCGCGAAGCGCGGTCAAATTCACTAGTTCTATATAAGAAAGGAAGTGATAACTCCCTTCCAGACTTCCTATCCAGAGAATACATACAAAATGAGTAACGATTCTAGTGATTCTGAAAATTCCGAACATGGTGATATCCCCATCTCCTTATTCTTTACTGAAAAAAGATTAATTACTATATTAAAAGTTCTCCCTCTCAATAGAGATATGAAAGAACTTATTTGCTGGAAGATTATATATGGAATGATAATAGACTTATTCCAACAAATCGGAGAAGCAAATAATTATATTGATGTTTATTGGATATCGTCCCCAAGTTCATCGAGATCATCATATGAATCTTCATCAAATACTCCTATAATACAAAAAGGAGGAATGAGTTTATATAATTTGAACTCAAAGGAACAAGAAAAAGCTTCGTCATCAATCCATCTGGAAGATATTCCAGAAAATAATCCATTATATGCTCAATTACAAGCATATTTATCACAAAAGTAAAGTAATACTTTTTTCTGAAATAACCAAAGAAGAGGTTGATGATATTAAAACCTACGAAAATGTGGAAAAAAGAGAAATGATATTTCTCTTAGAAAATGCTCGTATACACAGAAAAGAAGAACCATGGAAAATATTTCAAAGGTATTTATTAAATGAACTTTATTTCCCGGGTGAGTCATACAAAGCTCAGTCCTATTATGAAAATCTTTTGATAAGTATGGGTGTTGAATTTCAACACTTTTCGGGATATAATACAAGTGCGAATGTTTATAACTTTTCCAAAATGATTATAAAGAAAATTATTGCCATTGAAGATTGGAGTATTTCCTCAATGACCGAAAGAGAATTTTGCCTTAATAAAGTCACTGTGAAATTTATCTATTGAGATTATATCCAAGCCTTTAATAAAGTTCTTTGTTATAACAATGAGAGACACAAACATACTTGGTTTATCAAAGTATGTGCAAAAATATTTGTTAATCCTTTACCAAATTAGTTTTTAAATTGGTGGTCATACCACGGGCCAACTATAAAGATATTGCCCGAACCATTTCTAAAGTTATACAGAGAATGGACAAAAGTTTCTCCATATCTCAACAAGTTATACCAGCAAGAACACATCAACTATTTACAACAAATTGAGAAGATTTATTTCTTCATAGAATTTTCTGTGCCATGGATTCATAAATGGGTTCTAAAAGTAGATTTTACTAAGGAACAAATTCCTTGTTTATACCGGACTTATTATAATAACTTTTGGGACAAGTTGATGAAGAAAGACCCTCAATCAAAGGCAATCTATGGACAAAAATTAATGGACTTAATTTCCAAAACTGTCCAGGAATATAAAACAATTCCTCATAAAGGAATCATGGTTGATACTTCTGTGCGTCATATGGCAAGAAAAATTTCTAATCAGGATGATGAAGATCAAACCGAAATGATTAATAAATATTAAGAAGAAGTAAAGAAAAATCTGCTAAGTAATATAACCCATTACGCAAAATCAGATTCGTCAATGCGTAGTTAAACAAGTGATGATATGCATGAAGCTCAATCATACGAAGAAGATGAGCCGGAAGATGCATTGAAGAAAGCCGAAGATTATTTGGCAAAACTAAAGGAGAAGCCTTAGCAGATAAGCACTAGCAACAGGAGATAGGCACTACGGGACGGTAAAAGGCCCGCGCTACTATAGCAACACTGTAGCTCAACAGTAGATATACTGTTACCAGGACCTAGATAGGGGGCCCAGGATCCTGTACAAAGATGCTTTCTTTTTCTATAAATAAGTTTATTTTTCTTTAATTAAGGGTAGGTTTAGAAACCCCCTCTTCTCGAATTCTCTCTCTCTCTCTCTCTCTCGTAAAAATTCTCTAGTCTTGTAAGTTTGCCGGACTTTGGCCGGAAGTTAATAAAGGTTGTTGTTCACAACAAGGTACCGCCTTTTATTTATCTGCCTAATTAATTTATATTCTCTGATCTAACGCCGTGACTATGTCCGGCTAAAGAATTTTATCTATGTCGGAAAACTAACTTCAGATTTATATATACCATGAAAGATATAGACTTTATCAAAATATGAATAGATTTTTATATAAGTTTTTGGCTTGGTTCCGAGATGGTGGTACAGTCATATTCAATACAACACGTTAGTGGCTTTGTCTTAGTGACTTTGTCTAGCCAACCTTGGTCTTAGCCCGATAAAATAAGAATGAAAAGGGCATTTCATACCCGGTTAGAACTGCTAGACATATGGGCTTCACTAACAATACGTATTTGAATCTTGGCAGACCCCTTGCTTGGGTAAAAGGTTCTAATCCTTCCATACAGTCATTAAATTATATAAAAATCTGTATATATTTCGATTCGGATTTATTCGGATGGCAAACAAGCTAGGTCGAAGATGATCGCGCGGACTACCGCCCTTCATCGGAGATCCTGGTTGTATGTGGTTAATAATAATAATAATAATAATAATAATAATAATAATAATAATATTAATAACAATAATAATAATAATAATAATACTAATACTAATAATAATAATAATAATACTAATAATAACAATAATAATAATAATAATAATAATAATAACAACAATAACAATAATAATAATTATAATAATAATAATAGTAATACTAATAGTAATAATAATAATAATAATAATAATAATAATAATAATAATAATAATAATAATCTGATAGGAGATTAGCTATTCAACATATTTCGCCTATTGAACCTATATATGGTCCTGCCCGTGATCGAGCGGCTTCTTTGCATACTTTATCATCATCGGTTATAACTGCTAATAAGGATAAAATTAAAATTGATCCAACACTGAACATAGTTCGAGTAACTGATAAATCATCTGATATTTCTAATAAGGATATTCCTTCAGCATCCGAAATGGATTTTAATCTTAATGATACTTAATGATGAATGTACATCTAATTGATTTTAGTCCAGGTTCACTGGCAAGGAAGTATATTCAAAATGAATTTATGAGTGATAAATGGAGCCACTTTAAAACTTGGTTTTTTGACACTTACAGTGCGGAGGATTTGCATAATATTTCTCAAGAATTTTATGAGACTTGTGCTTTGCATAATCATATTATGTTCTTCGTACCTTGTTTTATAACCACTTATTTACCTTTATTCATTAAAGTTCTTGAACGATCTTATAAAGATGAATCAAGTAATATTATCAAAGTTGTTTATCCGCCTCAGGCACCATTTGTACTACCTAATAATACAGGTATTACTTTCACTGCTTTTCAGAAATTTATTGAAAATGATGTGGCTACAAGAAGTATTAACGAGATTAATAATCTCATTTCTCAAAACAACTATTTAGGACTTTATGTGAAAGTTTTAGGAGAACATATTAGTTTTCTTGATAAAAAATTAGATGATTTGATTACTTTAATTGGTCAGATCAAAAGTGATTTAAAATCTTCTGAACAGGCTTCTACGTCAAAAAAATCGGATGTTCCTATTCAAATACCTCCTGAGATTCAGGACTTCATTTTTAAACCCCTTTATGATCTTGAAAATCTTCTTGATAGAAAGTTTTCAGAATTTGGTGTGAAACCCATTAGTTTATCTGAAGATTTTGCAGATGAGATGGAAACCACTTTTGATTTTGAAAATCAAGTTGAATTAGAATTAATAAACTTCGTGGTTATCCTAAAAAGAACAGTGGTAATACTAAATATGCGCATCAACCTAGTATGCAAACTTATTATTATTCCAGACCAACCCCTCAAGATTTTTGATAGAGGAATGTGATTGGAACCAAACCAATACTTCCTATAGCGGAAGCCAGATTTATGAATGGAATCTTGATGGTTTAACTGATAGACAATTAACTATTCTTGTTCATAGAATGCTTATGTATGCTACTATCTGTAAGAGTGTTAATAACACCGATAGAACTATTTGCAAAATGATAATTGCAGGTTTTACTGGCCAACTTAGAGGCTGGTAGGATAATTATATGACTACTGATGCAAAGGCTGCAGTTATTAATGCTAAGGCTGCTAACGAAGGTATTGATAACCTAGGATTTGCCTTAGTAAAAAATAGAGAAGACGCTGTTTATACCCTAGTCTTGACTATTCTCGAACATTTCAATGGTAGATTCACCAATCAATATGAGACTACTTGTTCTTTGCTAAATGATCTTCGATGTAGGCATTTAGGAGAATTTAGATGGTATAAAGATACTTATTTTAAGTAGAGTCATGGAATTACCAGAGAATGGTCTAAAACACTGGAAAGCTAAGTTCATAGATGGCTTACCACCTTTATTTGCCGAAAGAGTAAAAAAGACTCTTAGGACTCCGCAAGGAGCTATTCCCTACGACACCTTTACTTATGGTAAACTCATAGGAGCTTTCACTCAAGAAGGTATTAATTTGTGCAATGAATTAAAACTCTCTAGACAGCTTAAGATTGATAAGCTTAGAGAAAGATCTTAGTTAGGAGACTTTTGCACTCAGTTTGGTTTACCATATTCAGGTAAACAGACAAAACCTAGAGACTCTGATCCTGATAAACCTCATAGGAAAAGAAGATCTAGACGAAGGTCTAGGGAAGAATGAGGGGAACGAAAAACTCATCGTAAATCTCATTGATTTAAGAAAAATAGATCTAGGCGAGAACTCGCCAAAATCAAGTGCTATAAATGTGGAAAATTTGGTCATATAGCACCCAATTGCAGGCTTGAAAAGATGAAATCTTTAGAACTTGATGAAGATGTCCATGATAAGATTTATAGTTTCTTATATACTTCCGGTTCAGAGTCAAATTATGATTCGGAATCAGGATCAAAAGAAGAAGTTTCAGAGTCTTCTAGTTCTAAGCAACTTGTTTCTAATGCTGTTACTAATACTTGCAAATGCAACGGAGATATTTGCTCTTGCGAAGATGATGAATTCTTTTATAAATTACAATCTCAATTTGAAGATTTGAATATTCATACTATTACCTCTGACAATGTGATTGAACTTCTGAAAGAAGTTACTGACAATGATTTGTGTAATAAAATTATTCAATTTGTTGTTAATAACAATGCTAGTTCTTCAAAACCAGTTGAAAAATCAAAAAATTATTTTGAATACTCTGCTCCATATTCTTTGTTTGAAGTTAATACTAGACTAAATAGAAATCTCGTTATTATTCGTGATACTTCTTTTGACGATTTAAAAAAAGAAATTTAAAATTTAAAACAGGAGATTAAATCTCTTAAATAAAATCAACTGATTTGTGATCACCGCATTACTCATATTGAAACTGCTAATAACAAAGGTAAGAATATAGTTAATGATGAAAATACTCCTACCGTTAATACTCTTGCAAAATCTGCTAACTTTGACCCTAAAAAAGATATGTTTTTGGAAATGATACAGGTTGTTATTGCCCATAAATGGTATATTAATTGCACCATATTGATTGATAATCAATTTTTCATAACTAATGCTGTTATGATTGACAGTGGTGCCGATGTTAGTTGTATTCAAGAAGGTATTGTACCAACTAAGTATTTTGAAAAAATGACTCACATGGTTAGATCTGCGTCTGGACATGCTTTGGATATAAAGTATAAGTTGCCTAAAACACGTATTTGCCAAAACAAAGTTTGTATACCACATTTCTTTTTCTTAGTGAAAAATCGGTTATATCCTCCAATTATACTTGGAACGCCTTTCATAAATGCTATTTATCCATTTACTAGCATAACTGCTAAAGGGTTTTCTGCTACATATAAAGATCAGAATGTTAGTTATACCTTCATCACTGATCCTATTTCACGCGATATTAATGCTTTAATTTATATGAAACAAAAGCATGTGGATTCTTTGCAACTTGAATTATTCAGCATAAATATATTTGATACTTTAAAATCAGTTAAAGTGCAGGAAAAAATTAAATTAATTTCTGAACAAATCGCTGTTGATATTTGTGCTGATCATCCTAGTGCTTTTTGGAATCGTAAGAAGCATATTGTTACTCTTCCATATGAAGATAATTTCTCTGAGGATAATATTTCGACAAAATCTCGCCCTTGTCAGATGAACGCCGAATTGGTCGAATTCTGTAAAAAAGAAATTGATAATTTATTACAAAAGGGTTTGATAAAACCTTCAAAATCTCCTTGGTCTTGTACGACTTTTTATGTAAATAATGCTGCAGAAAAGGAACAAGGCGTCCCCAGGTTGGTTATCAATTACAAACCTTTAAACAAATATTTAAAGTGGATTAGGTATCCTATTCCTAATAAAAGAGATTTATTATCGAGATTATATGATGCCAATATATTTTTAAAATTTGATTTAAAATCCGGTTATTGGCAGATCCAAATCTTCAAGGAGCACTCTTATAGAACTGCTTTTAATGTCCTATTTGGACAATACGAATGGAATATTATGCCATTTGGATAAAAAAATGCTCCTTCTGAATTTCAAAAAATTATGAATGATATTTTCAACCCATATTTGGACTTTATCATTATTTATATTGATGATATTTTGATTTACTCAAAGACTATTGAAATGCATATTAAACATTTAGACATTTTCAAGAAAATAGTTATACAGAATGGTTTGGTAATTTCTAAACCAAAAATGAGTCTATTTCAAACTGAAGTTAGAATTTTAGGACATCTTATTTGTCAAGGGAAGGTTACCCCTATTCAAAGATCGATTGATTTTGCTTCAAAATTTCCTGATGTTATTACAGACAGGACGCAATTGCAGAGATTCTTGGGAAGTTTAAATTATATTTCCCCTTTCTACAAAAAATTATCTCACGATTTAGCTCCGTTATACGACAGGTTAAAAAAGGACCATAAAGCATCTTGGATTGATAGTCTTATCAACTTGGTAAAAAATATTAAACTTCGTGTTACATCTTTGCCTTGTCTAACTCTTGCTAACCCAGCCTGGCAGAAGATTGTAGAGACTGATGCGTCTAATATTGGATATGGTGGCATATTGAAACAGATTAATCCGCATGATAAAAATGAATATCTTATTCGATTTCATTCAGGAAAATGGAGCGATGCTCAGAAAAAATATGCGACGGTAGCTCATGAAATGTTAACTATCGTTAAATGTGTATTGAAATTTCAAGATGATTTAAATAATAAAAAATTATTGATAAAAACTGATGCTCAATCAGTTAAGTATATGTTTGATAAAGATTTTAAACATGATGCGTCTAAATTAATATTTGCTAGGTGGCAGGCACAATTAGCCCCTTTTGATTTTGAAATTCATTATAAAAAGGGAAGTGATAATTCCTTGCTAGACTTCTTATCTAGAGAATATCTTTCTTCTTAAATAAATGAGTTTTCTTGACTTCTTTCCTGATAAAGATTTGGTTACGATTTTGAAAGCAGTTCCTCTTAATAGAGATTTACAGGAACATATTTTATGAAAAATCATACACGGAATGGTGATGGATATCGTCGCTAATTACATGATTGAACAAGAGCTTTATGAGAGCTTTTATTGTTATGAAAGTTATAACCTTTTAGATGATTAAAACTAAATGCCATGTTTGCAGGATGGATCCTCCTTGGGTAACCAAGGCTAGAGGAAGGGGCAGTTATACTTGCGGAAGGGGAAGATCATCCTCCTCAAAAACATCTGGATCATCATACGGATCCTCGTCCAGCTCTCCAATTATACAAAGGGGAGGAATGAGCTTGGTGAAACTAACAAGCTCTTCAAAAGAAGCTACTTCTTCGATACATCTGGATGATATTCCAGAAAATAATCCATTATACGCTCAACTGCAAGCATATTTATCTCAAAAGCAAAGTGATACTTTTGCATCGGTGGCAAAAGAAGAGATTGATTATATTAGATCATATGAAAGGGTAGCAAAGAAAGAAATAATATTTCTTCTTGAAAACTCTGAGATTCAGAGAAAAGAAGAACATTGGAATATATTCCAGCGATATTTACTTAACGGATTATACTTCCCTGGAGAGTCATACAAAACTCGCTTGTATTACAAGATCATTTTGATAAATACAGGTAGTGTTGAGTTTCAACACTTCTCAGGTTATAACACCAGTAAGAACGTTTATAACTTCTCCAAAATGATCATAAAGCAAATTATATCAATTGAAGATTGGGGAATATCCTCAATCAAAGAAAGGCAGATCAGCCTCAATTCCCTACCAATTTCACTTATTGGGATTATATTAACGCTTTCAGCAAAGTCCTTTATTATAACAATGAAAGGCATAAACACACTTGGTTTATCAAGGTTTGTGCAAAGATATTTGTTGACCCGATTCCTAACTGGTTCTTGAACTGGTGGTCATACCACGGACCGACGGTAAAGAATTTACCTGATCCCTTTTTAAAGTTATACAAAAACTGGGTTAAGGTTTCACCAGACCTTAATGATTTATACCATGAGGATCATATTTGTTATATAGAACAAATTGAACAAATTTACTTCTTCATAGAATTCTTGATTCCATGGATCCATAAATGGACCCCGGAAGTAGGCTTTACTGAAGAACAAATCCCATGCTTATATCGGATTTATTATAATAATTTCTGGGATAAATTAATAAAGAAGGATCCCACGACTAAATCATTATATGGCCAAGAATTATTGGACTCTATTTCTCAAAAAATTCAAGATTATGGTACTATTCCTCACAAAGGAATAATTGCTGACAAAGCCGTCAAGCATATTGCCAGAAGAATTTCCATTCAAGATGGAAATAAAGAAGAAATGATAAAGGAGTATTTGGACGAAGTCCGGAGGAATCTACTCCTCAACATCACTCACTATGACAAATCAGACACTTCAATGAGAAGTGAAACGAGTGATAATATCGCAGATGATGCTCAAGAGGCCCAACCTTGTGAATCGGAGAAACCCATGTCAGAAGATATGTTGTCTAAAGCAGAATGTTTCCTTAGGGATTTGAAAAAGAAAGACAAGATGACTATTGATTAACAGTAGATACACTGTTAAACCACAGTAGAAAAACTGTTACTGTACATTTGGGACCCATTGATAAGGGACCCTGATCAAACTTTTTGAGAAAAACAAGTGTTTAAGCAAAGTAATAGAAGGTGTTTTTAATAATTACCTTTCCTAAAGTTACTATTTTAAATATATTTTTGAGAAAAAATATATCCTTATACACATTTTTGAAAAGTTTGATTCATATACTAAATATTACTCAAAAATTAAATTTTTTTGATCAAACACAAATTAATTTTCACAAAAAAGTACCTTCTCCGGTGATTTTTAATTGTCATAGTTTCACTTTTTAGAGTCAAACCATAAGAATTTTAACTAACAATTTATTATGTATTTTTTCATCAAATTGATATGCAAAAAATTGCAATTTATAGTACTTTTCATATAGTTTTTGAATATCTAAATTTCTTGTTTAAAATATCGAATTAATGTAATCTAATTTAATTTTAAAAATTAGTTAAATTGACTTTCGAAAAATACAACCTGACAATTAAAAGTAGATGGGAAGTAGTTGTTTTAAGAACACTTCTAAAATAAGTTGACTTTACAATTTTGGCCAACACATATTATTATTCATTTTCGTGTGAATGAAAATTTTGCTAAATGATTATATAGTGTTCAATGTGAGAACAGGAGTTAAGTGGTGGATTCAAGATATCGCTAAGGGGGCGAAAAAGTAAAAATCTTGTGATAAAGATTTGAAAATTTTAATCTCTTAAATTATTGAGTCAATCTATACTAGGGGTGTGCACTATTCGGATTAAACCAAAAAACCAAATCAAATCAATTCGAATTCTAATTTGGATTGGTTTTTTGGATTTTTGGTTTGATTTTGGATTTATAATTTACTTTGTTTGGTTTTTTGGTTTGATATATATATATTAAAATTGCAAATATAACTTTGTTATGTTTCTAATTATTGACATAACCGATTAACCAAACCAAAAAGAGAAAATTCAAACCAAACCAAATTTATTTTAGTTCGGATTGGGTTACACTTCTTCAAACTCAAAAACCGAAAAACCCAAACCAAATAGTATAAAACCAAACCGAAAAATCGAATGCACACCCCTAATCTATACTCTTATTTTTAAGAGATTCAAAATCTACATATATAGATTAATTTTTTAATAATATTATATATACAATTTAATTTTTTGTCGAATGAGTGCGGATGGACACCCTTGCTGCCTTCTAGATCTGCCCTCTGTGAGTTAGGCCGTTTAATAGTTTTGACTCAATCTTTTTAGAGGAAATTTCGCAAAACCACTAAAAACAACTTAATTAGGTTCCATAGCTATAGTTTGCTAATTACGATTTGTAGCTACATGTTAGAAGGAGGAGAGAGGCGAGTGAGACTGGAAGAGGGAGGAGAGAGGCGAGCGAGACTGGGAGAGGGAGGAGAGAGGCGAGCGAGACTGGGAGAGGGAGGAGAGAGGCGAGCGAGACTGAGTAGAGAATGGAGAGAGGTGGATTGTATTTGTATATATGTCGAATTGTATATGTATATTGTCAGATAATTGTATATATGTAACTGGAATACATATGCATTGTATATCTGGCGAGCGCGATTGGGAGAGGGATGAGAGAGGTGAGCGAGATTGGGAGAGGGAGGAGAGACAAGCAAGATTGAGAGAGGCGGGTGAGATTGGGAGAGGGAGGAGAGAGGCGAATTGTATTTGTATATATGTCATATAATTGTATATGTATAATTTGTATTAGTATATAAGAGAGGAGAGAGGCACACATAATTATAGCTAAAAAGAGGTTGCGAGGGATAATTAATTCAAACTATAGCTATGTTAGCTAATTAACTAGTTTATATTTGTTTTTCTGCATAATTTTCTCATCTTTTTATTTATCTTAAAAAATTACATAATATATGTAGAAGCATATGCTATGGGCCTATGGCCATTCAGAACTCGTGGAATTCATAGCCAGTTAATGGGTCACTTTGTAGATGGGGCCTTGTCATGGGCTTTTGGTCCAACAGTTTAAAGCCCAATATAACTATAACTCATTAGTTATGCTTAAATACTTAGGAAAATTTATGTTCCACAACAAAATAAGACTATATTATTAGAAATTTTTTAGGAATCTCATAATGTAAGGAGAAAATTACATTCTATCCCTATTCTTTTTCATTTTACAAAAATTCTCTAAAATTGCTGCCATCCGAATACATCTCATTCTTCCGGATACATCACATTTGATACATTATACAACTAGTTTGCTGAAATTTAAAAGGAAATTAAATATAAAATTAAATTTCAGTTCCCCAAATCATGTAAATCAAATTGATGTCAATGTCTCCCAAATAACAACTCCAAACAATTCAAATTTTCTTCTCTCAAATCTCTCCCAAATCGTAATAGATTCAAAAAAAAGTTGACAATTTTATATAGTTATGTATCAAATAAAAAAAAACTATGAATATGATATACACTGATTTATTTATAAAACAATATTGCATATACTTAACAACATGTGATACATCACAATATCTGATACATAACTATGTTATATACATAACAAAGTTATGTGACATATACATAACTGTGAATATGATACAAATTGATTTTGTTATAAAGCATTAGTGTTTATGTATCAACAATTTGATCAGCCAAAAACAACAAAATAAAATGATGAAGAAATTCTTCCACACTTTCTCCTTTGCTCTGTATCAACTCTTGTAGCTTTTTTTCACTTTCAACAATGGCGTCACCCATGGATCTCGACCCAAAGTCGGAGCCACCAACAACTCTTGATAAAGTTGTAATGTATCATAATGTTGAAACGGATGCATTATACATTAATTTAAGAAACAAAAGCAACTAGATACATTAAAAAAACTGAACCCATATGTATCAGAAAAAGATGAACAACAAAAAATAAAAATAAAAAGTCAACAATCTGATCTGCTGAAAGAAAAAAAAATGATGAAGAAGTCCTTCTACTCTTTCTCTTTTGCTTTGTATCAACTTCCATAGCTTTTTCCACTTTCAACAATGTCGTCACCCATGGATCTTGACCCAAAGTCCTTATCGGAGCCACCAGCAACTCGACCCGATCCGCCTTTTTTGGGCTTTTTTTTACAATTGATTTTGAAGTTGAGGATGCATCCTTATTCGACTAAATTTATAAATAAAAAAGATAAAAATATCAAAAAGAAAATCGATACCTGATAAAGTGGAAAGAAAAAAATGGAAGGAAGAAGAAGATGAAGAAGAACTACCCCTTCAATAACTTGCAATTGATAAATCGAAAAGAGAAAAAATTTGAAATTCAAAATAGAATGATGGAGATAATTGGTGATACCATAGAGTGATTTTAGGAGGTGAAAAAAGGAAAATAAAATCTTGGGGTGACAATTTACAGTGATGTATCCTAAAAAGTGAGAAATTATGAAAAAGAGGGATTTTTTTATAATTTTTTGAAATGGTAGGGAATAATAGAAAATAGGGTAAAAAAATGTGTAGTTAGATAATTTTTTCATATTATTATAAATATTTAGTTTTCTTTATTTATCAAACATAACAAGATTTTACATTTTATAATAACAAACCTAGATTAAAAAAGCTTGTGTGCAATCATTTTCCTTCGCCAATTCTCGACTCTTTTTGTTGTTTTCATTCTTTTTCACCTTCAACGTTCCTATCAAATATTTCATCTATCGCATTTCTATATATCCTTACTCCTTATTGAGGGGGTGATACTTATCTTACAAATATTAAGATTAACAATGGATACGTACCAATAATAATAATAATAATTTCAGGTGACAGATTAACAATAAAAATCATAGTTAGTTTTAATATTTTTATAATGGTTATGAATGATGATAATAATTAGAAAAAAATGTGGAAGAAGAAGAAAGCCATGACAATGGCTAGCCACAACAACAAAATAATGTTTATTTTTTAAAATTTGGACGTGATCTCTTTTTATTTTGATTTTTTTTTTAAAAAAGGGATAATTTTAGATACCTATTCTCGGATTTCGCCTCGTAATACTGAACCCCCTTGTGGTTTATGATATTACATTTACCTCTCTTATTTTGATTTTTTTTTGTAACAAAACTTTTAATCTATTTATTATTAATATAAAAAATTGTAATTTGACTAATTTTGTCATTTTAATGTATCTTTTTATTAATTTTATAAATCAAGATATTACAGTGAAAATCTAAATCGATAGACATTATGAACAATATTTCCAATTCTTCACTATATTACATAAATAATAATTATAGGGTAAAGTATTTTTATTTGTCATAGACACTTGATATAGAAACTTTGGGGAAGTCAGAACGATAATGCTCATAGAGGAATTTATTAATATTCATACAACAACAAAATCAAATTACATGGTAAATTTATAATGGAATTCAAATTTTGGAAATACTTTTTATTTGTAAGAAAATTACTGACAGAAATCATAACATTTTAATGGATTTAGACAGCATTGAGAATTTTCTTTGGATTTCAATATCCATTATTAGGGCTGGGACATAAAATATCGAAAACCGAATTATCGAACCGAATCAAAAATTTTGATAATTTGATATTTGGTAATTGGTATTTGGTATGGTATTCAAGAGTAAATTTTTTGAATTATGATATTTGAGTTTGAGTTTGGTATGAGACATTAGTATCATTTGGTATTCGGTATTTCTCGAATACCAAATTATCTACTTAATAAAGGTCATATATCAACATATATATCCATTACTCATTAGTACAAGTCCAAAGAGAAAGTTATAGAATAAATGAACAATCTAAATACATGTCTTTTAATTGTATCAATTTGCTTTGCTTGATGTCTTCTTACTTGTTGATCTTCTATTATATTACGCCTCCACATAAAAAAAATAGAAACAATTGGAGAAATAGTATTAACTTTGTAATACAATTGGCTATAGTTTCAATACGGTATTACCGAATATCGTACCAAATCGAAGTTTAATTTACCATTTCCCGAATTACCAAATCGAAATTTAAAATTTTGGTATTTGATATCTACTTTAAACTACCAATTACAGAATTACCAAACCCGAACCGAATACCAAATGCCCAAAACTATCCATTATCTATAAAATTAATAAAAAATATATTAAAAAGATTAAAATTAGACAGATTACGTTTTTTTTATATTAATAACAAATAGATTAAAAGTTCTGTTAAAAAAAAAAATGTAATATCGCAAAAAAACAATAAAAATAAATAATCAATGTTATAAGAGACCAAACTTGAAAGGACGTTTCTAAAATTATCTATCCTTAAAAAATAAAAAAATTGTGTGGTTTAAAAGAAAAGGAGAAAAAGAGTAAATCATGTTTGTTGTGTGTTTTATGGGAAAAATAAAGGTGGGTCTATTTAAAATGTGACATTATTGCGGGTATTTCTTTCCCACTGGACAGAAACAATAGAAACTATGTTATACTCCGTCGGTTTCTATTTACTTTTCCAATTTTGACGTGATATACTTATTAAGAAAATAATAATTAATATAATATGTTTATTATTTTACTTTTATTAATTGCTAGAATTTTAAAATCAATTAAACTTGTTCTATCTTTTTCAAAAACATTAACTCTCTAAACAAATTGTGGATATAATAGATAAAAAATATTGTCTATTTTGATTTGTCAAAATGACAAGTCAAAACTGGACAAATAAAAAGAAACAAAGAGAGTATATTTATTAGATTTACCATATATATACATAATTCGGATGAAAGTTATTGGATTTTTGGAAATTCACATCCAGTAGATTTTTTAAAATTTAATTGAATGTCATATAATTGTGTGTTGTTAGAGAGACAATTTTAAGCATGAAAATAATGTTAGGGGCAAATTCAATGAAGGAGGATATTTTTTTATTCAATAGATAGAAGAAATGTCAAATTTGATTTAATTGGTGAAAGCAACATATTTTGAGTTATTTTTAATATATTGAAGGACATTTTTAATCGAATTTTTTATTGTAAAATTAAATAGAAAACTTATGGAAAAGTAACAAAAAATGAAATCAGACCCTTGTAATTTTTAATACATCGAGCGCAAATTCAGTCATATTACAGGAAGTAGAGGAGGATGAGGATTGATATACAAATAATTCTTGAGAGGTAAAGTTTCAAATATCTTGCGTACATAAATTAAAGGAAATGTGGAGATAAACGAGGATGCCACACCTTATTAAAACGGGGTGAATGAGATTCAAGCTCGCACCCAGACAGTGTTTTATGTGATAAAAATGTATTATCGAGACTTAAAGGTAAGTTTTATAGAATGGTGGTTATATTGACTATATTGTATGAGGGAGAGTGTTGACTAATCAAGAATTCGCATGTTCAGAAGATGGAAGTATCATAAATAAGTATGCTTAAATGGATGTGTGAATTTACTAGAAGAGACAAAATTAAGAACGAAAATATACAGAGCAAGACAATAGCAACCTCTATGGTAGATAAGATGCGAGATGTGAAACTGAGACGGTTCTGACATGTGAAGATGAAGAGCAAAGATGTCATGAGAAGGTGCGAGAGATTGACAATGATAGACTGCGGAGAGATAGATGTAAACCGTAAAAGATGAAGAGCAAATATTTTCCTTTTTTTTTTTAAGAAGCATAATCTTTTAGTTTCTTCCCAACAACATAAAAACTATTTAAGCTTTTATCTAAAAGTAATTTTACTATTAGCCAAATACCTGATATATTTTTTTTCAAAAATGATTGTTTTTTTTAAATAAATGTTTTGACCTTTCAACAACAATATCAAACATACTTTTAATATATATATTAATTATATTATTATTTTTATTTTATTATTATTATATGTAGCTAACGTCAATGTATGCATTGAATATTATAGGAGGGAATAGTACTAGAGATGACGTACCCCCTCCCAAATTAAAGATTCACCAACAAAATTAGGTAAGGAGATCACAAAGAAACTTTCCTTGTTGTAATCAATTGGAGGAGCCTATCAGTGGCGTAGCCACAGCCACCCACGGTGTGACACCCTTTATCGAAAAATTATATTGTATATATATATATATATGTCAAATTTTATATTTAAAGGATATATATATTTAAAGTTGAGCTTAACCCGCAAATTTTTTAATCCACCCACCCTGCCCCGCATAACAATTTTTTTCAGTTTCAACCCGCCCCATCCAGCCTCGCATAATTTTTTTAATATTTTCTTTTTGTAGTTAAGTTTGATACTAAAAATAAAATTCATAACAATAAATTTTTTTTTCATTAAGTTGTATTAATTTAATAGGATAGTGACTTAAAAATTTATTTTTTAGGGGTCAATTGGAAAACATGTAAGAAATTGTATTATTTTTTATTGAACCATTTTCATATACTATCTCAAATATTTTAGTAGATTTATATAAATTATCTTAATAAATAATGTTCTATCACTCTTATAACATGTAAAAAGTTAAAATTAAATTTGAACCCACATAAAATCACATATACCCACAACCCACCCCGCCCCGAATTAATTTAAAAAAAACCCACTTCAACCCGCCTCGCATCCCTCCCGCCCCGCACAACCTTAAACCTGCCCCGCCCCACATAGCCTTAAATCCGCTCCACCCCACCCCATTGCCATCCCTATCCGCCGCTGGAGCCTAAGGTAGTGAGAGATGCACAAAACTTTCATATCTTGGAGGACCCTCAATAATTTCAGATCGATACCTCTTTACCTCTAAGATAGGAATTCAAACCATATGTAATATTCATGCTCAATGCTTCTACTATTTTCTTTATACCATTATTATGTCTATCTCAAGTTCAATGACCAAATTACTGTGTTTGAAATTATATAAATCTCATAGTGTTAAGAATTAATTATTTTATGTTTTTACTCTTTTCTATATTACAAGAAATCCTTAAAATTAAAGGACTCCGGATACATATAACAGACATGTGCATGAATACATAAGTCGCGATACATTGCTATTCAGGAAACATGTGGATAGATAGCTCACAGATATATCTGAGGGGGATAAGGATGTATTCGAGAGGGGTGAGATGTATCCGAGATGATAGAAATGTATCCAAGAGCGGATAGAGATGTATCCGAGAAAGAATTTTTGTAATTTTTTTAGATGGTAAGAAATTTTAGAGATTATGATAAAATAAGATGTGTAGTTAGGTAAACCTAGATTTTATTACACCAACACATTGTTTACTAATTAACCATACACTAATTAATTCCTTCATTTTAAATCTTTTTTTTTTCTTTTTTTTTTTTGTGATCATGAGATAGGAGTTTGACTCAATGGTAGTAACAACGAAAAGTGAAATCTCCATGGACTTTTGGTTGGGTAGGTATATTATGTGCATCAAATGATTTTCTGTTAAAATACAATGACATAAATGAACCTTTGTTGCAATGATAATAACATAGATGAGATTAACTTTTAACGGAGGTCATAGTCTATAGATGATCAATTTCTAATAGTTTGATAATATATTTGAGCTTTTTTCCTTTAATTTATATTCCTTTCATTTCAATTTGTTTGTCGGATTTGGAATTTAAGATTGTAAAGAATATTTTTGAATTTTGTGATTTCAAATCAAAGATGTTGAATAATATATATACCAAAATTTCTTTTAATTTTGTGGTCTTAAACACGTCAAATAAAATGTTAAAATTAAATGATTGTCAAAAACAAAAAGAAAACATTCTTTTTTTAAATAGACTGAAAAGAAAACATATGAACAAATTGAAATAGACAGATTAGTTGAATTTTTTATCTGAAGAGATGAATGGAAAAAAATCTTAAAAATAGCACGTAGATCTGAATGAGACTTGCCGAGGAGGATTCATAGTTTTGGTTTCTAGTTTACATGAGCTCAATATCTTTTTTCCAAAATTTTCACAATTTTTCTCTAGTACTTTTATATATATATATATATATATATATATAAATATTTGATTGCGAACGCGGTCATTATTATATATACCACTTTTATTCTAAAGGATGGAATATAAAACACCCTATTTGCTCGTATGTGAGGACATCTTATCTCTCTCTCCCTCAAAAGGGATATATTTATAAAAAGGTTTTAATTTAAGTTCAATTCATTTTAAAAGGTCATTTGATATAGTATATTAGAGAAAATAATGTATATATATTAATTTTGTGTATTATTACTATCTTGTTTGATACATTTTGTATTAAAGTATGTATTACTAATTATACATAGAAATTCATGATATTAGTAATGCAAAGGGGTTTAACGCATGGATTAACATGATTAAAGACGCATGTGTAACGACTTGTTCCCGTCGTTATAGAAAAACCAACGGAGAAAAATTTGGGGCCGAAAAACTTTTCGTAGTATTTGGATGTTCCCAACCTTGCCCGGATTTGGACGAAATCGGATTCATTGAGGCGTAGGGAAATCTGGTAACAATCAGGTGAATCATTTATGATTTTGATTACATGAGTAGTTAGATAACTTGTTAAGGAATCCGTACGACTTTACGAAATTGAATTCGGGCGAGTCGAACTCCCGAAATCGATCTTAGCCTAAAGGGTATTTTACTGAGCGTAGTGGGTTAGAGGTGTGTTGTGAAATGAGAATTTGGAATTCTTGATATAATTCTCTGTCTCGAGAATGTCGCTTTAGCGGGGGGTTTTACCACTCTAGCGTCGCCGCTGTGGCGGGGTGGTGGCTGCTATGGCGGGCCCGATGCAAATTAAAGTCGTTAATAAACCCCTAAACGACCTCATTATGCACTTTTCAAAATTTTGAGCTAAGGAACGACCCCAGGCGACTCCTACTCATTTTTCACCATTCTTGAGCCTAAAGGTAAGCTTTTCACTCCCCCAATCTATTTTTCAATCCATAGAACGTAATAGAATGGGTGAATATTAATGGAGGAAGGTTTTGTTATGGATTCTAAGAAAGGTACCCTAATTTGGATAATTGGGATCATGGGTTTAATCTAGGGTTCATAGAATTGTTAGTAATCCAGGTAATTAATGATTGTTTATTGATTCTCGTATTATATTGATTGTTTGTAGACCAAGAACAAGCGGAACGAATCCAAAAAAGGAAGGATCAAGTTTCTTAGGGTTTCAAGCTTGTTTCGAGGTATGTGATGATTGCAATTCTATGATTGTGTGATGTATGCTTGTTCTTGCTTCATTATGGCACTTGTATATGTATGAATGTTGCAATGTTGATCACACTTGTTGTAAATGAGATAGAGATTAATGAATGCCATGAAATCATAACTTAAATGTATGATCTTGATGATATACTTGTGATTGTGATTGTGGTGTGTGAATGGGATCAATTGCCACGTTTCGGCATAACTAATTTGGATCGGTTGTTATGTTCCGGTATAAAAATGGGATCGGTTGCTACGTTCTGGCATGCTAACTATTTGAGTTTGGGTTCCATGAGAGGACCAGTGATTTGATATAAAATGTGAAATTGTTCGTTGTTCGTAAATGTTGATAATATTGTATATGTTGATATATATGCATGTGAGTATATTGTTGTCTTGACTTGTTTATGTTGCACTAGTGGGATAGCTGCGTGATCCTACCAGTACACTGTGGTTGTGTATTGATACTGCACTTGCTCTTATTTTTTTTGTAGTATAGGGCATCATCAAGTGTCTACCGACAGACCCGCTTAGGAGATCAGTGATCGTCATGTCAAATTCAAGGGTGAGCCAATTCTTCCGGGCTGCCGTGGATTCTCTTTCGTCTATGTCCACCATTTCCGGACTTAGACATTTATTTTAGTTAGTTCATTAGTATGGGTTGTATCCCTTCTTGTTTAGACTTGGATCATTGTTAGATATTTTGGTATATTGACTTTTAGGTTCTAGGTTATTCTTCCGCATTGTTTAGTTATTGTTAGACTTTTGTTGGAGTTTATGGGAACTCCATAATTATTTTCTTAAGTGTTTGACTTAAATGCCTTAGTTTTTGGTTTAGTTGCTTGTTTTGGGTTGTAGTAGTAGTTCTCCCACCGGAGTGTTAGTATGGGTGCTAATCACGATGGTCTGGATCGTGACAAAGTTGGTATCAGAGTCTAGGTTCATTGATCTCGATGTACCAAAATGAGTCTAGTTGAGTCTCACCGAACGGTACGGGGACGCCTTTACTTTTCTTCGAGAGGCTATATGACTTTAGGAAATGTCTCTATTTTCTCTTGTCTCCTTTCGTGCTATGACTTGATTCCAATTGGTATCTGGCGATTCAAATTGGTATCGAACCTCGTTCACTCTTCTGTCTGCAAATGGTTAAAACTAGATACAATGGCATCAGGCCCGTAGCTCCCGTCAATGCTCTAGCTGAGAAATCTGCAGCGAGAGGTCGCGGTCGAGCCAGAGGTAGAGGAAGAGCTAGGGGTAGAGGCTGTGGAAGAGTAGCGCCTGCTGAAAATGGAGCTCCTGTTGAGAATGCTCCTATGAATGAGAACTCTCCCATGCATCATAAGGAAATGGAAGAAGAGGTTGTGGTTGAGAATGTTGAGAATGTTGAGGAAGTTGGACAAGATGAAGAGGTGCAGGCTGAGGCTACATGTATTCCTTCCATCAATCCGGTGTTAGCTCAACAAATCATGTCGTTCTTGAAAGGGTTGACTGGTCCTGGAGTGCTTCCATATGTTCAAGCAACTCAAGCTTCTACTAATCGTCCTGTTGCTAACACTGCGCCTAAGACGGGTGGAATGGGAGGTAATGATGCTTTCTTCCGTCCTTTGTTGGGTTCTATCATGACTGGTAATGAGCATGAAATGCTGACTAAGCTTTTGAAGCTAAAGCCTCCTGTGTTTCTTAGTTCTGAGAGTAAGAATGCTTATGAGTTCATCTTAGATTACTATGAGAGGTTGCATAAATTGGGTATTGTTCATCAACATAGGGTTGAGTTTATGTCCTTTCAACTTCAATGTGGGGCCAAGCAGTGGTGAAGAGCTTATATAAAGTGCAGATCTTCTACTTTACCTCCACTTACTTGGACCCAATTTCATGCTCTGTTTCTATAGAAGTATGTGCCTAGGACTTTGAGGGATCACAAGAAAGATGAGTTTATGGCTTTGGAGCAAGGGGGTATGACTATGGTTGCTTATGAGGCCAAGTTCTATGCTTTGTGTAGATATGCTACTTAATTGGTGACGACTGAGGAAGAGAGAATCCGATTATTTATTAGGGGATTAAATTCTGAGTTGCAAGTATTATCCGTTCATATGACTTCTGCAGGGAGAAACTCTATGAGGTGACAAATTATGTTAAGAAAGTGGAGTGGGTGAGGCGAGACGATCAAGCTAAGGCATGGGAAAAAAAAGCCAGGAACTCGGGTAACATTCAAAGTTCTTATTCCAAGGGGTCTGGAAGGCCAACGCTTGCAGCCAAGCCAATTCAGTCTGCCATGCCCGCTTCTACAGGTAGTTACTCGGAAAATCCATCTCATACGATAGACCATCTTTTGATCGTACTTGTTACAATTGTGGAGAACCTGGGCATATGAGTAGAGATTGTCCCCACCCACGTGTGTTAGATTCCGCGCAGCAGTAGTCTAGATTAGTGGTACCCGTGGAAAATGATAATAATGGTCGAGGGCATCCACAAGGTGGGCGAGGAGGTAATCAGCGAGGCCGTGGAGGTAAAGGAAATGGTAATAGTAACAGAGGTAGGGGTAACGCGCAACCAGGCAGGGAAGTGGCTCGTCATGATGATAGTGCTCAGAGTTAAGCTTTTTCTGGCAAGAATGAGGCGGATGCGTTTGATGCGGTGATCATATGTACTATTCTTATTTGTGATCGGATGGCTAATATGTTATTTGATCCGGGTTCTACTTATCCTTATGTATCTGTGCGATTTGCCTCAGAGTTCGATATGATTTATGATGTACTTGATGCCTCTATCCATGTTTCTACCCCAGTTAGAGAGTCAGTCATAGTTACCCATGTCTATCGTGCTTGTCCTATTTTGTTTATGGGATTTCAGACTTGGACTGATTTAGTGATTTTGGATATAATTAACTTTGACATAATCTTAGGCATGACTTGGTTGTCCCCCTATTATGCTGTGCTTAATTGTAATACTAAGCTTGTAACTCTAGAAATTCTGGGAAGGGAAAAATTAGGGTGGGAATGGGTGTACAAGCCTTAGCAAGCTAAGATTATATCCTCCATTCGGGCTTAAGAAATTGATAGGGCAGGGTTGTTTGGCTTATTTGGCTCATATTAGGGATGTTGAGTTTGAGGCTCCATCCATTGAGTATATTCCTATGGTGTCGGAATTTATAGAAGTGTTTCCTAATGACTTGCCTGGTATGCCTCCGGATAGAGATATAGATTTTTGTATTGATTTAGAGGCTGGTACGCTCCCCATTTCTATCCCTTCATATCGCATGGCTCCGGCAGAATTAAGAGAGCTTAAGGCACAAATCCAAGAACTTCTTGATAAATGATTTATTCGTCCTAGTGCTTCCCCATGGGGTGCTCCAGTTTTGTTTGTTAAGAAAAAAGATGATAGCATGAGAATGTGTATAAATTACCCGCAATTGAATATGGTCACTATTCAAATCAAGTACCCTTTGCCTCGAATAAATGATCTTTTTGGCCAATTTCAAGGTGCATCAGTTTTCTCTAAGATTGATATAAGATTCGGTTATCATCAATTAAAAATTAGGCCTGAGGATGTGCCCAAGACGGCGTTTAGAACTCGCTATGGGCACTATGAGTTTTTTGTTATGTCTTTTGGTTTTACCAATGCGCCTGCAGCTTTCATGAGTTTGATGAATGGGGTGTTTAAACCATTTCTTGATTCGTTTGTTATAGTCTTTATTGATGATATTTTGGTCTATTTGAAAAGTGAGAAAGAGCATGCAACCATCTTCGTAGTGTTTTGAGTGTTCTTGGGAAGCAAAAACTTTATGCCAAAATTTCTAAGTGTGAATTTTGGTTGAAATTAGTTGCATTTTTGGGGCATGTAGTTTCAAAAGAAGGGGTAATGGTAAATCCTCAAAAGATTGAGGCGGTTAAGAATTGGGTCTGACCAAGTTCTATGCCTGAAGATAGGAGTTTTATGGGGCTCGCTAGCTATTATCGTCGATTTATGAAATTTTTTGCCTCTATTGCCACTCACTTGACTAATTTGACCAAAATTGAGATATCATTTAAATGGACTGAAAAATGTGAGGAGAGCTTTTAAAAGCTGAAGACTCTTTTGACAACCGCACTTATTCTAGCATTACCATGCTTCACATTCTAATTTGGGTGCTGTGTTGATGCAGGATAAGAATGTTATAGCTTATACCTCGCGTCAATTGAAGGTGCATGAGAGGAATTATCCAATGCATGATTTAGAGTTGGCAGCGGTAGTGTTTGCTCTTAAGATCTAGCGGCATTACCTCTATGATGTTAAATGTGAGGTATTTACTGATCATCGTATTTTGCAGCATGTGTTCATTCAAAAGGATCTGAATTTGAGACAACGAATATGGATAGAGTTACTTAAAGATTATGATGTGACTATTCAACACCATTCGGGTAAGGCTAATGTTGTGGCAGACGCTTTGACTCGAAAAATGGTGAGTATGGGTAGTTTAGCTTGCTTAACTGTAACCAAGCGACCTTTGGCTAAAGAAAATCATACCTTAGAGTCTAAGTTCATGCAGTTGGGCATCTCAGAAAGAAGTGGGGTGCTAGCTAGTATTGAGGTAAGGGCCACTTTTGTTGAAGAGATCAAGGCTAAACAATTTGAAGATGAGAACTTGGAGGAACTTAACAAGAAGATTGCGATGGGTAAGGCACAAGAGACCACTCTTGATGTGTATGGAGTGCTCAATTTTAAAAGGAGAATTTGTGTTCCTAGAGTAGATGACTTGATTGAGAAATTATTGGTAGAGTCTCATGGTTCGCGATATTCTATTCATCCGGGTGTGACCAAGAAGTATAGAGATTTGAAGCGAATTTATTGGTGGTCAGGCATGAAGAAATACATAGCGGAGTTTGTGGCGAAGTGTCAAAATTGTCAACAAGTGAAGTATGAACACCAAAGGCCTGCATGTTTACTTCAAAGAATGCCTACTCCAGAATAGAAGTGGGAAAGAATAGCCATGGATTTTGTGGTTGGCCTTCCCAAGACTTTGGGGAAGTTTGATTCTATTTGGGTAGTGGTTGATAGATTGACTAAGTCAACCCATTTTATTTCGGTAAGAATAGATTATAATGCTAAACAATTGGCTAAAGTTTATGTGAAAGAGATAGTGAGGTTGCATGGGGTACCCCTCTCTATCATCTCAGACCGTGATACCCAATTCACATCCAAGTTTTGGAGGATATTGCATGATGAATTGGGCACACACCTCATTTTTAGTACAACCTTCCATCCACAGACAGACGGGTAGTCGGAGAGGACTATTCAAGTATTAGAAGACATGTTGAGGGCATGTGTGATTGATTTTGGAGGGCATTGGGATAAGTTCTTACCTTTGTGTGAATTCTCCTATAATAATAGTTATCACTTCAGCATTGATATGACACCATTTGAGTTACTCTATGGGAAGGGATGCAGATCACCCATATGATGGTTTGAGGCTGACGATGTGAATCTTTTGGGGGTTGATTTAGTGAAGGATGCTAAAGATAAGGTGAGAAGTATTCAAGCTAAGTTTCTAGCAGCCCAGAGTAGACAAAAGAAGTATGCAGATCATAAGGTAAGAGACATGACGTTTCAATCTGATGAAAATGTTCTTCTTAAGGGATCACCCATGAAAGGGGTGATAAGATTTGGTAATAAAGGTAAGCTAAGTCCTAGATACATTGGTCCCTTTGAGATTCTTGAATGTGTGAGGCCGGTAGCATATATATTGACTTTACCTCCTAATTTATCTAGTGTTCATCCGGTATTTCATGTATCCATGTTGAAGAGGTATCATGGGGCAGGGATTATATCATTAAGTGATACTTAATTGTATTAGACAAGGACCTCCAATATGAGGAGGAACCGATTGCAATCCTTGATCGTGATGTGCGCAAGTTGAGGACCAAGGAGATTAAGTCTGTGAAAGTTCAATGGAAGCATCGTCAGTTTAGGAAGCTACTTGGGAAACCGAGAGGGACATGCGAGACAAGTATCCCCAATTGTTCGTCGATTCAGGTACTACTTCATTCCTTCCTTAGCCTATTTTCCTAAGTTTTGTCACTCGGGGACGAGTGATGGGTAAATTGATATCTATTGTAATGACCAGTTCCCGTCGTTATAGAAAAACCAACGGGGAAAAATTTGGGGCCAAATTTTTTCCACAGTATTTGGATTTTCCCAACCTTGTCCGGATTTGGACTAAATCAGAGTCATTGAGGCGTAGGGAAATCTGGTAACAATCGGGTGAATAATTTATGATTTTGATTACATGAGTAGTTAGATAACTCGTTAAGGAATTCATATGACTTTACATAATTGAATTCAGGCGAGTAGAACTCTCGAAATTGATCTTAGCGTAAAGGGTATTTTACTGAGTGTCGTGGGTTAGAGGTGTGTTGTGAAATGAGAATTTTGGAATTCTTGAAATAACTCTATGTCTCGAGAATGCCGCTTTGGCGAGGGTTTTTGGCACTCTGGCGGGCCCGAGGTGAATTAAAGTCGTTAATAAACTCTTAAACGACCTCGTTATGCACTTTTTGAGCTAAGGAATGACCCCCAGGCGACTCCTACTCGTTTTTCACCATTGTTGAGGTTAAAGGTAAGCTTTTTACTCCCCGAATTTGTTTTTCGATCCATAGAACGTAATAAAATGTGTGAATATTGATGGGGGAAGGTTTTGTTATAGATTATATGGTGGGAAAACGCTAATTTGGATAATTGGGATCATGGATTTGATTTAGGGTTCATACAATTGTTAGTAATTCGGGTAATTAATGATTGTTTATTGATTCTCGTATTATATTGATTATTTGTAGACCAAGAATAAGCGGAACGAATCCGAAAAGGGAAGGATAAAGTTTCTTAGGGTTTCAAGCTTGTTTCGAGGTAGGTGATGGTTGTGATTCTATGATTGTGTGATGTATGCTTGTTCTTGCTTCATTATGACACTTGTATATGTTTGAATGTTGCAATGTTGATCACACTTGTTGTAAATGAGATAGATAATTAATGAATGCCATGAAATCATGACTTAAATGTATGATCTTGATGATATACTTATGATTGTGATTGTGGTGTGTGAATGAGATCGGTTGCCACGTTTCGGCATAACTAACTTGGATCGGTTGCCACGTTCCGGCATAAAAATGGGATCGGTTGCTACGCTCTGGCATAAATACGGGATCGATTGCCATGTTCCGGCATGCTAACTGTTTGGGTTTGGGTTCCATGAGAGGACCAATGATTTGATATAAAATGTGAAATTGTTCGTTGTTCGTAAATGTTGATAATATTGTATATGTTGATATATATGCATGTGAGTATATTGTTGTCTTGACTTGTTTATGTTGCACTAGTGGGATAGCTGCGTGATCCTACCAGTACACTGTGGTTGTGTATTGATACTGCACTTGCTCTTATTTTTTTTGTAGTATAGGGCATCATCAAGTGTCTACCGACAGACCTCGCTTAGGAGATCAGTGATCGTTATGTCAAATTCAAGGGTGAGCCAATTCTTCCGGGCTGCCGTGGATTCTCTTTCGTCTATGTCCACCATTTCCGGACTTAAACATTTGTTTTAGTTAGTTCATTAGTATGGGGTTGTATTCCTTCTTGTTTAGACTTGGATCATTGTTAGATATTTTGGTATATTGACTTTCAGGTTCTAGGTTATTCTTCTGCATTGTTTAGTTATTGTTAGACTTTTGTTGGAGTTTATGAGAACTCCTTATTTATTTCCCTAAGTGTTTGACTTAAATGCCTTAGTTTTTGGTTTAGTTGCTTGTTTTGGATTGTAGTAGTGCTTCTCCCACCGGAGTGTTAGTATAGGTGTCAATCACGACGGTCTGGATCGTGATAGCATGTAATTGACCTTCAAAATCTTTTTCACCATATTTGTAGAGGGTATTTATGTAGACAAATATTTTTTTTCTAATACTATAAATATGGTGTGTATGTCCTTAATCAATGAAGAACTCTAAGATGTTGACAAAGAAGAAGAAGAAGAGTAATTAAGAATTTTTAATACACTAAATCAGATTTAACCAACTGTAGTTGGTTGTTACAATTAACTAATTACTTTCTAACAGACCATGTAAAAATACTCTTGTACACTATTTTTTTATATGGTACTATATTAGATTAACTTGATAATTTTTATTTTCGGAACATCCAAAGTACCAAAGTTACTAAATATGCAAATCACTAATTCATGAACTATGGTCTATGTTATTTCCTTCGTTTAAAAAATAATGACTTGCTTTCTTTTTTAGTCTGTTTAAAAAAGAATGACCTCCTTTTTTTTTGCAACACTTTAATTTCATCTTTTCACGTGGCATGTTTAAGGCCACAATATTAAAGGACATTTTAATACATTTGACATGCATAACTTTAATTTAGGACCACAAAATTGAAAAGTTTTCTTTATTTTCTTAAACTCCTTGCCAAGTCAAATTACTAGACCATTTTTTTTAAAACGGAGGGAGTGTATACTTTGTCTGTTGGTTCATGAGCAGATATACCACAAATTTCTAATCTAGTTAATTTTGTTGTTGAAGATCTGTTCTGCACCAAATTGTCACATGATGTTTTGGAATGCATGGTTTAATATTGTAGACAAGAAAATGGGATTATAGAATTTCCATAAAATTTTAGTGTGCAAATGAAAAAAAGAGACATGAAGGCGGTGTGTTTGGTATATAAGAAAATACTTTTAGAAAAATAAGTGAGCATTTTATTTATTTTCTTGTGTTCAGTATGTAAGTAAAAAATATTATCTTAAAAGCATTTTTATAAAATCTAGATAAATACTATTAGAGGTGAAGATAAAGGATAATTTTCATTGAGATTTTTGATTAAAAAAAAAAATCAAATTTGAGGTGATCTGGAGACCTGAGAGCATGCATAGTTCTGGTTTACTGAAAATGGTGCTTGAGTTGTGAATTCGAGGTTAGTGAAACTTTACGTTTTGGTGCGTACTTGTTTTTCAAACCTTTCTTTGAAAATGTGTTTAATTTGTCTGGTTCATGTGTTGGGACAATCGTGAGTTTGATAGAATTGGTGGCATTTGACCAGTTGTAGTCTTGTAGATATGTTACTTTGTGAAGAATATTGAAAATGATCATACCATGGCGTGTGTGTTAGGACAGGAATAATTAGGTGTAATGCGGACGCTAGCAAAACAAACCTTGAATGATCATTAGTAAGAAGACAAACGAGAAATATATCAAAAGATACAAAGATTTAACGTGGTTCAGTCAATCGACTTACGTCTACAAATGAGATGAGCAATCCACTATAGTACAAAATATAGAGAGCAACAATCTCAACCAATTCACTCCGAATACAAGGAGGTTCAAAAAATTCTCCTCCATAACCAAAGCTCTTAAAATCCCTAGGACTACATTGTGAATGTTGATTAAGTTAGAAGGAACAAACCTATATTTATAGAGTCCTAAAACATTTCCTACAAGAAACGGGCTAGTTAAAATATTAAACCTTTTTCTAAAAAGAAAATCTATTTATGGTAAGAAAGTCTGGGCAAATAAAATTCAACAGTGTGGACGTTGGACTCCTCCCTTTTCTGCCATGATATAGTTATTAAGGGC
This sequence comes from Solanum chiquidenum, assembly GCA_029582725.1. Lineage (NCBI taxonomy): Eukaryota > Viridiplantae > Streptophyta > Magnoliopsida > Solanales > Solanaceae > Solanum > Solanum chiquidenum. The sequence continues at coordinate 2,785 of JAJOOS010010874.1, read as the reverse complement.
ATACTTACGTTGTTGTAATATGCTAGCTAGGAACATACCTATGCTGCCGTAATATGTTAAGAGTCTTGTACTTGTTGCCGAAGTATACTTTTGAAGCATTATGTGTTGTTGTGGACTTATCAGGATGGGAGGTATTGATCTCTTCCACAATATTTTATGACAAGCCGTGAGTGTGGATTAAGTTGAGATATGTAGTGTCCTTTTTGAATATTTATTTGAGCCTTATTGAATATTATATCATAAAGTATATATTTTTGTGCATATCATTTCAATATTCGTTGTGTGGTTAAATTTTCTATACTTATTTCAATACTATTCAAAAAAGAGGGGTTTAGAATTTTACTAAATTATATTTACGTATAACTCACTCCTTACCTGCATGTCCATACGAATATTGTTGGTGATAATGAAGCTAGTAGCTGACAATTATCCAAGAGAATCGAGCCTTTTGTCGTTCTCATATATGCTCCATGGTTAGTGTGGAATTCGGGCAACAATTTCAAATTAATGTTTTGAGGTTTTAATTATTCATAACTAATTATTATATTATTCGAATACATATTTATTTTATTAAATGTTGTAAATTAATGACTAAGGGATGAAAATTGAATTTGCCCTGCCGACGGAGTGTATCGGGTGCCAATCACATCTAGGGGATAGTTTAAAATATGATTATATATTTTATCTATTGGTTTACGAGCGCGTATTTTAGTACAAATTTCTTATACTTTGAAATATGCGTAGTAGTAAAATAAAGAAATTCCAAAATTTCTCTTTTCTGTACTATCAAGAATAAAAAATAGTAAGTAAGGTCTATATATTCGTGTGTGATTCCTATTGAAACATTTATGCATCAAATTATCTCTTAATATTTTAAATTAATAATTTAATATTATAGAAACGAACATGGGATAATATAATCACCACAAAATTTAATGGGATCATAGAATCCCCCACAAAATTTAATGGAATAATAGAATCCCCACAAAATTTAAGTGTGCAATTGACAAAAAAATGAGACATGAAGGGAGTGTTTGGTATGACAGAAAATGTTTTTTCATATAAGAAAATATTTTTTAGAAAAATAAGTGGGTTTCTTTCTTATTTGTTTTCTTCATCTTAAACATATTTTTATATAATTTAGATAAATACTATGAAAGATGAAGATAGAAGGATGAGGATGAAAATAAGGTGTGTTGGAAGGTGAGGATTGCTACCAATGTGGAATGTTAGTAACTTGTTTTCAGACTTTCATTAATTAAGGAAGTCAATTTCCTCAATTTTAAAGAATTTATTTTCATAGAGAAAATGTTTTTAAATTTTTTTGACCAACCGAACCTGTGAGTCCTATCTCCTAATTAATTATTAAGGGAGAGAAAATGAATATTTTCCCACGTTTATGTTATTTTCAAAGTTTAAGATATTTTCCTTTTAACGTTGTCAACATGACTGATGAAATTTAAGATTCAACAAACAAAAGTTAAGAAGGAAAAACAATTTTTGTGGTTATAAATTGAAGGAGCCAAAGATAGTGAGATGCACAAAACTTTCATCTCTTTGAGACAATTTTTCTCATCTCCAATTATTTTAATTTTTAGCTTCTATTAGAATGGGAACTGAAAGTGTACGTAATATTTATACTCAATTTTCTAGTTTTTTCTTTTATATACTCATTCATTCATTTTAAATAATATTAACACATATATTAAATTTTAATTTTCTTTGTTGTGTGATTATGAAATAGGAGTTTGACTCAATGGTAGTCCCAACAAAAAATGGAATCAATGCACCATCGTCTCCGAGGGAAAATATGTGTCTTAGTTTGATTGAATCTCATGTCAAGGATAAAGCATCTTCTGAAGAATTGAACATAATTTTGACTCAATATGTCGACACATTATCCCAGAGGATGATATATCATATAGGTAATTAGTAGATATACACTCTTTTTGTATAAATGTGGGAGATAATATCCCAGACAAGAGTATTTCTCAAATTAATACGTGATAATTTAGGTATGAAACTCACATTCCCAATAATTTATATATCAAATTTTAAAAAAAAGATAATTTAGGTATGTTTTTGACACTTCACTCAACATAAAAATCTAAAATCCTTGTACTTCTTACTACAACTTCATATTATCTAGAATATGACTATAGATACCAAGGGGTGGGGGGGGGGTCGAGGTCCTATATTAGAATAGAAAGTTAGTACGGATAGAGTGTTATCTTGTCTTGCTTTTTTTTTTTTAAAAAAAAAGTTTATTACAATATGTTGTGAATTGTGTCTCGATTATCACACTGTTTTGCTGTTGGTACTGTTTCTTTCTTAGCTTGTAGGCTCTACACTGTTTTCTTTTTAACAATTATACTTTCTCCATTATTTCCTCTCCTTTACTTGGGTTTGATGCAAGATGATCTTTCAAAAACAATCTTTCTACCTTCATGAGGTAGAGATAAGGTTTGCGTATACTCTATCCCCTCAAATCCTCTTAATAAAATTTCACTGAATATGTTGTTGTTGTACTTTTATAAAAAAATATTGCATTAATTAAATATGTATTCATTATTTATTTAATAAATGAGTTAGGGAGTTGTCCAAAAAATTAAAAATAAAATAGGGAGTTCAAAAATTTCCTGAGTACAAACGTAATGTGCAAGAGGTATATATTATTTATATACTCCTAAAAAAGAAATTAAAATATTAATTGTTTCATAGAATTTTTTCATTTTTTTATAGTGAATTTATACCACTAAATAGTGTGTCTAGCGGTTTTTTTTCA
>JAJOOS010010873.1:0-33047 GCA_029582725.1 Solanum chiquidenum | reverse complement strand
CTCCCTCTATGCATAACTTGCAAGCTGCCTTGGCAGCTTGCTTGGCCAAGGTTGGGGTCCTCCTCGGGGACCCTTAGGGTGGTCCCGGGGAGTCGTATTCGAACGTTTTGACCCTAGAAACATTTATTAACACACTAGGGTCACATCCACTGATTTTAGACTCCAAACAACACATAAAAACAGGCAAGATACACTAGAACACACTAGCACGCAAACGACTAGTTTTCGAACGTCTTGAACGTCTCTTTGACGTTTGACTTCAAACTCAACTAAACTGACGTATGAACTCATTTTCAAACATTTATACAAGTTTATCAACTACTAACACGCATGTGAAGCTCTAATTATCCTATTTCATTTTGAGGGGCGTTACAGATAACACTAGATGAAGGATCACCATACCTTGTTAGATGAATTCCCATGAAAATTGAAGAAGAAACACCTTGAAATCCCCAACCCTAGCTTGATCTTGACCTTGATCTCCAATGGAGTTTCTAGAGAGAACTTTTTAGGAGGGAAGAGTTTTGATTTGAGAGATGAAATCTAAATGAGTGTTTTAATGTTTTAATACTCTTAAAATACCTTAAAACACTTAAAATAACAGTCCAAATACTAATTGGGACTAGGGGTGAATTAGTAAATTCACCCCTAGCTAGGCTGTCTTGAGAGCATTGTAGGTGCCAATCGACGGCTCCCCATCCACGGACCGTCGATGGGTTGACACCTCGTACTGGTGGTCCGTCGTTTGGATCAGAGGCTGGCTATTTGGGGCCTTGACCTACGGAGGTCATCCACGGGGTGTGGATGGACCTACGGGGCGTGGACCCCTTCCGTAGGTCACCCCATTTTGGGCAGCCTCATGGTTTCCTTGGGGTTTTGGGGTATAGACTTAGGGTCCTCCTTAAGGACCCTTAGGGTGATCCTTGGGGAGTCGTACCTTGCCGTTTAACCCCTAAACACCTCAACCATGCCTCGGGACAACATTAAACAACTTCAAAACTCAAGGCAAACACAAACGCACACACGTTAGGCTCTAGTTTCACTAGTTCGTTTTTAGGGTCAGTACATTATCCCCCACTTAGGAACATTCGTCCTCGAATGACACTTTAAAAACATTAAGGGGTAACGACTCAAGACTAGCAGCCCACAATCATTCATGCAACATCAATATAAATGCACACAACTAGGAGGAAACATCAACTCCACATCAATAAGCTCAAAACACAATAAGAAAGTAGGAGCTACATCTACAAACTCATTATGCATCATAACTTCACATTTTTTATTACATTGGAGGAACTTCCTTCTCCAAATCACATCATGCTCATCACAAAATCATTTAGCACATTATGCAATTTTCTCATAAAAGCACATTATACAACTTTTTCAAGAACACATTTAAGCATGCTCAACAAGTCAACTCATGAAATATTTAGGCAACTCATCATAGATGCATATTAACATGAGGAACAAAATTCATGAAAACTCATTTTTCTCATTTAAACAAGAATTCAAATAGAACATGTATAACAATAAGGAGACCATGGAAACTCAATATCACACATGACTCCAAAATATGAAACAAGCTACAGGGAACTCTTGGTCTCAAGCTTGAATAAGAATAGAAGGAAAGAGATAAGGATATCAACACTCTCAACAACCTTACTACTCAACATACCATCCCCTACTTAGGATAAAACCGAACTAAGGCTATAATGAAACAACATAGGGATCTCATCACCACAAAAAGGAACTATAACTTACCGGTACCTTCATCTAGATTAGATCCTTTGTCATTGTTAGCTTGAAGCACATAGAAACGGTTCTTCTTTGGAGCATTGGGATATGTGCCATCATAAGAAACTTATTTGGCCTCCCTTTCTCTAGTCGTAAGAGTAGGACAATTTCTCACTTGGTGATCATTCTTTCCACAACCATAGCACCCACTAGTACCGACTAGGCATTTCCCATGATGCTTCTTCCCACAAGTGGCACAAAGAGGCTTAGCAAATTGAGATCCACCACCTTTCTCCTTATTAGCTTTAGGAGCACTTGAAGAATCTTGGTTAGGAGCTCATTTCTTGAACCTAGGTTGACCTTGCTCATCGGATCTACCCCTCTTCAAATCCCTATTCACCCTCTTAAATTTGAACTCCTTAATAGATTGAGCATACACAACAAGTCTAGAGATATTCATATCATCATGGAGCATCGCCGTATGACACTCTTCCTTAACTAGGTCGGATACACCGGTAACAACACGACTCATCTCATCTCTAGGGTTGGACACCAAAGATGGAGCATACTTAGACAATAGGGCAAACTTCAAGGAATACTCCTTCACACTCATGGTACCTTGCCTAAGGTTGATAAATTCCTCTACCTTTACCTCCCTCTTCTCTCGGGGAAAGTACTTACTAAGGAAAGCTCCCTTAAACTCCTCCCATTCTATAGGACCCGCTTCAACCGGCGTATTGGCTTTCCATTGAGTGAACCACACTTGGGCCACATCTTTCAATTGGTAGGAAGCCAACTCCGCCTTCTCCCTAGAAGATACTCCCATAACATTGACTATCTTATAAACTTCATCCAAGAATTCTTGGGGATTATCTCCCACTCTAGAGCCAAGAAAGATAGGAGGATTCATCCTCACAAAGTCTCTCAATCTTGAGGTCACGGTACTCTCATAAGCATTCACCCTAGGCCCCACATCTCTATTTGCTTGAGTCGTCATGGCTCAAGCTAGGGTTAGAAAAGCCATCCTAATCTTTTCATTAGTCATGTCCGGGGGAACAATCGAAACTTCATTCTCTTGATTGCCAAGAGGAACTTGGTCACCTTGAAGACCTTGATCACCTTGGGGAGGATCTCCCTCATTCACTACTTCCTCTTCCACTCTCCTTGCGGGAGTCCTTCTTGTATTCATATCGTATAAACATAAGAGAAGGTTTAGGAAAAAGACACTTATAGAGCTAAACTCTACGGCACGACTTCAAGAATATGAAAGAAGTGTAACTTTCTAACATCCTATAGCCTCTCGCTCATAGATGTGTCGCGACTCACACCGATGAACAAGACTCTACTAGACGTGGCTTGTGAGACATTATTTCTAGAAACCATTTCCAAAATCTTATGCTCTGATACCAAGTTTGTCATGACCCGAGAGCACCCCCTAGTCGTAACACGGCGTACTCGACCCCGAAGGGGTCTAATACAAGACTCTTAGCTCATTCATTGCATAGAAAAGAGAAATAGTGCGGAATTAAAAAACTTTTCATTCAAAACCATACTATTCAAAGTCATTCAATACTCATAGAAAATCTTTCAAAGACACAATGGAAGACTAAGTCTCACATGTCCATCTTAGACAAACTTTAACAATATAGGGTCACGACCCTTTACAATCGAATCTTAACAATAGTCTCAAAAAAAGAAAGAACTAGAAACAATAAAAGTCCTTGTCCTCGACATATGAGGACATACCAAAAGAAGTCTTGAGAGAACTCTAATCCCAAGCTTCACTAGAGAATGCAATCACTTGCCGGAACATACACTTGTAGTAAAAATAAGGAAATATGGGTTAGCACACAAAAATGTACTAAGTATGATGACCATGCAAAAACATGTTTTAAAAAGCGACATTTTGTTGAAAGCCATGCTTTTATGCCAATTTGTAAAACTTCATGAACATTGATACAAGAGGAATAATATAAGTCACAACCAACATACAAAGTCACATAATTCAGATTTGAGCAATATCACATATAACCCTTTACCTTCACCTTGAGCCTCCACCTCAAGTAACCTTTAAGCTATACCTTGTGCAATGTATGGGTAGCGTCCCATACCACCACCCACACTAAGGCATCACCTTAAGGTCACCCAATAGTGAACTTACCATTCATCCTTTCCACCTTTACACAATAAAGCATATAATAGACATAAGCATTACATTAGTCACATCATCACATTAATACCAACATCTAAGACAACCCTAAGTCATACTTGTGCAATGTGCAAGTAGCATCCCATATTACTACTCACACTAAGTACTCCTTTGAAGTCACCCTAGACAAGGCACATTCATATACAATAGACATGACAAAGAAGTAACTCATAATACAATCCAAGTATAACATTCATCTTTACATTTAAGCATTTAAACCAACATTCTTCATTAGGTTCATTTAGGACACATTCATGCATTTAGAGGACTTTCAAACATTTAGTCATTAAGACTTAGATAACTCACTATAGTCCTCTTGAAGCCTACTCGTGCCATGTATGAATAATATCCCATACTACTACCCACCCTTCATAGAACTCTTTAGGAAACTATAACGCACATCTCACATGATGGGAATAAGCATTTAACTGACATAGACCATGAGAGCTAGATCATGGAATCCGATGTACTATCCCACATCGTAAGGGTTGGTCTACTTTCCTAAGGTAAACCAGTTAACATTAGCTCAGACGGAATTCGCTAGCTAATATCCTACGTGGGCACATAGTTATGGTATAGGAACATGTTCATTGTAACTCTAACCTAACATTGTGAGAGTTTCCATCTAATCTTATCCACTCGGTGCTTTGCCTACATTCCCATAGATTATTTCATTCACATTATATTAGTGTAATGAGGAGGAATGCCATAGGCTTATCGACCCATGATACATCATTACCAAGGAAGGAATGCTATAAGCTTATCCATCCATGGTACATTCAAGGATAGCTCTAGGGTCCATATGAAAGAAATGATATAAGCCTATCGATTCATGGTCCCTCATTACATTCTTATACTCTTGAGAGGAATGCCACTAGCCTATCGATTCATGGTACATTGACTCATTAAGAAAGGAATGCCACTAGCCTATCGATTCTATAGTCTTCATTACATTAGATCATTTATGAAAAGAATGCCCAAAGCCTATCAATTCATAGCCATTAAGTCAAGACACATTCATCACTCATATATGAAAGGAATGTCGTAGCCTATCGATTCATATTCATCAAGTCAAGACACATTCATCACTCATATATGAAAAGGATGCATATTGCCTATCAATTCTAGATTCAACATACACATTATAGGAACCCTTCACATTCCATTATTTTCATTCATGAGTGTCAAATTGAGCAATAGCCTTTCAATACTAACACAAATACATTGAATACAAGATCATCATTCTATTATTGAATCACATGTAAATCCTTCACATTATACAACATCATGATAATACTTCAATTCATCACACTATGCCTTCAATTCTATGATCATAATGTACATAGTAAGTAAACACCCCCACCTTTCAAGTGGATCAACAATTCAAGCACAATTCTACATTAACATGAAATTAGGTCAAACTTGCCCTTTCAAGGCTATGATCACAAATCCTCAATTGACCAAAAATTCACCATAATTAGCCATATATGATGATACAAGTCAACAATCTAAATTAATCTAGGCATAAATCCATCAACATTCATAATCAACAAACCCACTTCATAAGGTACAATTTAGAAATTGATAGAAATCATGGGTTGATAGAGTAAAATCATCTTAAATCATCAATTAAATACCAATATAATCATAGTTTATCATTTGAAAACGTTTGATGCAAGAACCCATGAGATTGAGTAAAACCTAGGGTTTTTCATTAACTTGAAAACTTCTTTGAAATTGTATCTAGGGTGAAAGATAACCCTAGATGAAGGATCACCATACCTTATTAGATTAATTCCCATGAAAATTGAAGAAGAAACACTTTGAAATCCCCAACCCTAGTTTGATCTTGACCTTGATCTCTAATGGAGTTTCTAGAGAGAACTTTTTAGCAGGCAAGGGTTTTGATTTGAGAGATGAAATCTAAATGAGTGTTTTAATACTCTTAAAATACCTTAAAACACTTAAAATAACCGTCCACATACTAATTGAGACTTGGGGTGAATTTACTAATTCACCCTTACCTAGGTTGTGTCTTAACAACATTGCATGTGTCAATCAATGACTCTCTATCCATGGGCCGTGGATGGGATGACGCCTGGTACTGGGGGTTCGTCGTTTGGATCAGAGGCTGTCCATTTGGGGGCCTGACCTACGGAGGCCATCCACGGGGATTGGACCCCTTCCGTAGGTCACCCCATTTTGGGCAGCCTCATGGTTTCCTTGGGGTCTAGACTTAGGGTCCTCCTCAAGGACCCTTAGGGTGGTCCTTGGGGAGTCTTACCTTGATGTTTAACCCCTAAACACCTCAACAATGCCTCGGGACAACATTAAACAACTTTGAAACTCAAGACAAACACAAACGCACACACGTTAGGCTCTTGTTTCACTAGTTCATTTTTAGGGTCATTACACCTTCATTGATGGATTAACCCTAGCAGCCTTCTCCCTCCACCTAACAACATATGCACTATAAGATCCCTTACTTTTTCTCCAATCTTGCATAATATGTGTGGCGTAGTTTGGCATGATTATATGAGGCGTATATGACTTGGTAGCATACATTGGAGACTAAGATTACAAATGGGTGGAAAAATCAAGGAACTAAATTAAAGGTTTAGGTCAAAGGAACCCCTTATACAAAGTTCTAGATGAAAGAAATGGATCGGGTAGAACTTCGCCCGTTTGAAAGATTTAAATTATTTCATACCTTGGGGTAAGCCTATGAGTGCCAACATGCTAAGAATAGTGTGTTATGAGGTATTATAATAGCACAAGGTTCGTATGTTAAGTTTTAAATTCAAGAAAATTAGCGAAACTAAGGTCGGCAAATGTTATCAAAGTTTCTCTAATAATATTTTCTTAATTTTGGGTCAAATGTCTTGGATGTTTTTCCCAGTATATAAAGAGTTAGAAGGCCGGTGACCTACCGAATCGAAGGCCTCTGAGTCTAGTTTGTAACGCACAAAACCTCGTATCCAACCGACGTCGGAGTAAAGAGTTATGAGGGTTTTACCGCGGACTGCGGGGGCAGAATCCGGGTTGTGATCCGGGTCGGGTAAAAAATGTGGTATGTCGGCTTACTAAACGTTTTAAGCCATGAAAACATTTATTTTAACTCCCTAACCAGAAAGAAAGCTTAAGAGAGGGTTCTAATGGAGTTCTTGCATGATGAAGGTTTGTTTTTGACGATTTCTACCATTAATGGTTGCTCCCGTACCTAGAAACGTGATCTCTACACGTGGAAATCGTTTTCCCCTTCTATTAGCTGCATTTGGAGCTAGTTTTTGAAGTTATAAATTTGTAGTTATTGGTCTTTCTTTAAGGTTTACACTTGGTAAACTAAGGTAATCATCTTCAGACTCTTTTATGATTGTTTTTATGAAGTTTTATGGACATTTCGTCTAGTTGGGGCCATATGGCAAATCTACCGATTTACGATCAATTATGAACTATTTATAGGTGCGTACTAGCTGTGTATATATATAGTGATTGTGAAGCTTAGGACATAAGGAACAACTTTTGTGAAGAAATTACGGTCATTCGAACATTCATTGGAAATGTATGTTAAGTCTAAGTTACGTCCCTCATTTTAGCACCACTCCTGGGAAATTCCTAAAACGCCAAATATGATATTTTTCTATTCTATTGCTAGAAAGAGCTTTAGTGAAAGGTATTGGGATCTCAGATGAATTATTTTCATGATTCTATTATTTTGATATTCCACTCGTTCAGATAAAATAGAGTATTTGACATCTACATGTCATTTTATCGGTTTCCTTGATTATATGTCCGCATGTATGAATTATTATTCTTCTTTGGGTGATGTGACTTAAAATATCACGGGAGACCCTTATTACTTGTAACCAACCCCCTTTCCCCACTAATGTTATTATGAAAAATCTTTAAAGTAACTCACGATCTTCAAAACTCTCTAATATAACTTAAATATTTAAACTATTAGAACACTTGGTTTTCAAAATACTTCTTTTATAAATTATCTAGGAACCAAGTTAGGAACTAAGTAAATCACCTTACACTTGTTATGAATATCTGCAAGGTTAGGTTATCTTTCTAAAATTCGAGTTAACTTTTCAAGTTTATTTGGAATAACATATGAGGTTCCGTGAGATTGTTACATGTTATACTAAAGTGATTATAGGGTTATGAGAATAAGACTATTAACGGGCCAAGATTGGCAACATGACAACAATAACATATAGGTGTTATAAATTCATGGCATGACATGTTATGCATTCTACTCTCGAGCTATAATCAGGAGGTATGGGGCCTATTGCCTGTATTTATACGTATGAGACACAGATGGCCACAAGTTGGCGAATATGATGCCAGTTCGCTACCGGAAGGCACCACCATTTCTAGCATTTGGTTGGGTATGTCATGAATTTGTATCTATATATATGTATTCACGATATACAATTATACAAGCATACCATGCATATTTAATAGTAGGGGGCCAAATGTCAGCCATGGAGATTACTTGAGTTTCAGTTTCAGGTGGTATCTCTATTACCCTTTTACAATAAATATTTATGATTCTACTTTCTGCTTTACATACCAGTATATTTTTATTCGTACTGACGTCCCTTTGCCTGGGGACGCTGTTTTTGTTTCGTGTGAACAGGTATAGACAGAGACTCTAATTGACCCACCCGCTAGGATTCAGGTTTAGGTGTGAGGTGGTAAGCTCCATCTTATCCTGGGCTATCAGAGGATGTTTACTTTTGTTGTACAGTTTGGGTATAGTCAAGGCATTGTCCCGACAATGGTTATATCACTCATAGAGGCTATTATAGACACAATATTATGGGTTTTCTTTTGTATGTTTCAATCTCCAATGTATAGTCGTGGCATATATATATGTGTGTAAGTAGGTATGTCTTCAGTTATGGCCTCATCGGTTAGCTAGTACATCATTCTTTTTTTTGGCTTGTCTAACATTGTTTGTATGGTTTATTCTCATTCAGATCATGACCTTTAGGGTCCAGGCTTCACTTTTTAGAGGTTCTGCTGCCCAATTTTTTTGTCTCACAGTTTGGTTAGCTAGTATGTTTTAGTGGGTAACTCGATCTTATAGGGTATCAAGTGCCAGTTACTCCCATTATTTTGGAGTGTGATAAACATGGTATCAGAGCAGGTCGTATCTCGGGGGGTCTAGAAGCCGTGTCTAGTAGAGTCTTGTTTATGGGTGTGTTATGCACCACACTTATAATTAAGAGGCTACAGTGCATTTAGGAATTGTTACATTTCATTAAATTGATAGATCGTGCTATAGTGCAAAAGTATAAGAACATTTGAAATCTAAATCGTGCTTTATGTTTCTTATCTAAAAGGCTACACTTGCTCCGGATACGGAAGATTGAGAGATAGGTATGGATCCAAGGGAAGGTACTAGTGGTTCCTCACTGGTCAAAGGGATAGATTTCCCTCGGAGGCACAAAGTGAATCTCCAGTACCCCTAGTACCAGCCTCCCCGGCACCTATTGAAACCCGAGGAGATGCAGTACCCCCAGCATCACATGTTTCATTGGTACCTGAGGAAGCTAGGTACCTATTGTTCCTCCACCAGAGATTGGGGAGAAGGGGATGAGGGAGGAAGTTTAGTTGCTGACTAGGATGGTTTATATTCATGAGCGATAACTGGAGTCGAGAGTAGATACTCAGAGAGACCGCTCAGAAAGTTTGAAGGTACAAGAGTTTCTTCATTTGGCCCCTCCGTTATTTATAGGATCTAGTCCTAATGATGATCCCCAGGAGTTTATAGACAATATATATAGAGTATTGAGGGTGATGCATGCCTCCGTCATAGAGGCTGTGGAGTTGGCTCTTTTTTTGGCTACGTGATGTAGCCATCCTTTCATATAAGGCCTGGGAGAGATCTAGAGGACCTAATCCTCCACCAGCAGAGTAAGAGAACTTCTCTGAGACCTTCCTTACCTACTATTTTACACGGGAAGTTCGAGAGACCCGTCTTGATCAGTTTATCCATCTGAAGAAAGAACTGTGTGAGGGATTATAGCCACATTGTTTAATTCTTTGGCAAGATATGCACCAAATATTGTACGTACCATGAGAGACAAAGTTCATCCTTATGTTGATGGTTTGGCCGATCGTCTGATCAGAGATTGTAGGGTAGAATCCCTATCGAATGATGTAGATATTTCCCGCATACAGGCTTTCCCTCAGAATACAGAGGATGTTTCTAAAAGGATTCATGATACCCACAGGAATAGGGAGCAGAGTAAGAGGGCCCGTACTATGCGGTCTTATAGGGAGCCACATGATGAATTTAGTCCCTTATTCCACTGATCTTTACCTCAGCCAGTGGGTCGTGTCTCTCCACAAGTGCAGGGACCACAGTTTGATCGTTATAGTCAGGGAGGATCAGGTCAGAGCTCAAGCCAACCTGAGGGTCATCGACATGATCATTTCGTACAGATAAGACATCTCACTCCTCATTGTACACAGTGCGGTAAGCCTTACACTGGGTAGTGTAAACATGGTTCAGGTGCATGATATCATTGTGGGCAGATATGACATTTTATTAGTCGGTGCCCGAGGTTGAGCAGAGGTGATCTAGCTCAGCCTTTACGATCCATATCAACCTCTTCACCCTCAGTGCGTGCGCCACGACCAGGACAACAGTCTACTCAGGGTCGTGGTAGAGGGAGAGCTGGAGGAGATACATCAGGTTTGAGCTGTGGCCAGAACCACTTTTATGCACTCATAGGCCGGCAGGATTCGAAAGCATCCCCTGCTATTGTCACAGGTATATTGATGATATATTCTCAAGTTGTTTACACATTGGTTGACCCTGGCTCTATATTTCATATATTACTCCATTTATTGCTAGTAAGATTGACATTAAATCTGAGACGTTGTTGCCACAACCAGTTGAGGTGTCTACACCAGTTGGCGATTCTATTTTAGCTAGTTGTGTCTATCGGGGTCGTATGGTATTAATTAATGATCGTCTAACCTCCGCTGATTTAGTTGAGTTGATTATTCTAGATTTTGATGCTATCATGGGTAAGGATTGGTTGGCAGTTTGCTATGCTAATATTGATTGTCGTGCAAAGATAGTCTGATTTTACTTTCTAGGTGAGCTAGTCCTTGAGTGGAAGGGTAATGCAACCACACCCAAGGGTAAGTTTATTTCATACCTTAGGGCTCGAAAGTTGATTGCTAAAGGTTGTATATACCACACAGTTCATGTAAAGAATATTGATAAGGAGCCCACGACTCTCAGTCAATTCCCATTATAAATGAATTTCCAATGGTATTCGCTGATGATCTTCGAGGAATTCCCCCTAGAAAGTGAAATTGATTTCTCTATAGACTTGCTTCCTAATTCGCAACCTATATCGGTTCCTCCTTAATGGCACCTACAGAGCTAAGAGAATTGAAGGAAGAATTGAAGGAACAATTGAAGGGCTTACTCCATAAAGGCTTTATCAGGCCAAGTACTTCCCCATGGAGTGCTCCGGTGCTCTTTGTTGAAAAGAAAAATGGATCCTTACGGATGTGTATCGACTATAGACAACTAAATAAAGTAACTATTAAGAATAAATATCTTCTTCCGTGGATTGATGACCTATTCGACCAGTTACAAGGTGCCAAATGATTTTCCACTATTGACTTGCGGTATGGTTACCATCAGTTGTGAGTCAGGAAAGTTGATATTCCAAAAACAACATTTAGGATGAGGTATGGCCATTTTGAATTCCTTGTCATGTCTTTCAGGCTTAGAAATTCCCCAGCATCCTTTATGGATCTTATGAATCGGGTCTTCAAACCATTCTTGGATGAATTTGTGATTATGTTTATTGATGATATTCTTATATATTCACAATCCGAAGATGAGCATGTAGACCACTTGCGATTTGTATTGCAGACTCTCCAAGATTGCAGGTTATATGCTAAATTCTCTAAATGTGATTCATTGATTAGTTTTTTCACTTTTCTTGGTCATGTAATTAGAAGTAAGGGTATTAAGGTTGATGGACAAAAAATTGAAGCAGTGGTTATTTTGCCAGGGCGCTTGAATCCAACGGAGGTTCGTAGCTTTTTAGGGTTGGCAGGGTATTACCGAAGGTTTTTGGAGGGATTCTCTTCTATCTCTGCACCACTGAAAAAATTGACACATAAGGCAACTAAGTTTCAGTCGATCGAGGCATGCGAATAGAGCTTTCAGGAACTAAAAATAAGGCTTACCACTGCACCTATCCTAAGTCTATTAGATGGTAATGAGGGCTATGTTGTTTATTGTGATGCCTCAAGAATTTGCCTAGGTTGTGTTCTAATGCAGCATAGTAAGGTTATTGCATACGCCTCTAGACAGTTGCGAAAGCATGACCAGAATTATCCGACACACGATCTTGAGTTGGCTGCAGTTGTCTTTGCCCTAAAAATATGGCGGCACTATCTATACAGGGTTCATATAGATATTTTCTCCGATCACTAAAGCCTTCAGTATTTACTTAAGCAGAGGTAGTTGAACCTACGACAAAGGAAACAACTAGAATTATTAAAGGACTATGATGTTGACACTTTATATCATCCTGGGAAAGCTAATGTTGTTGCTGATGTGCTTAATCAGAAGTCCATGGGTAGTTTAAGTCATGTTGAAGCTGATAAGGCTGGAATTACAAAAGACCTATGCAACTAGTTAATTTACAGGTACGCTTGGTAGATCCAGGAGGCGGAGGTGTTGTTGTTAAGAATATGGAAGAATCTTCCTTTGTGACTAAAGTGAAAAGGCGGCAACATGAAGATCCCGAGCTTAGAAAATTGAGGGAAGAGATTCCACAACAACAATAATCCTTATTTGAGCTAACTAGAGATGGAATTCTTAGATACCAGGGTCACTTATGTGTACCGGCAGTTGGAGAGCCCTTTACATATATTCTTTCAGAGGCCTATTATTCTAGATATATGCATCTCACCCTGGAGTGACGAAGATGTATTAGGACCTTCGACAGATCTATTGGTGGAATGGCATGGAAAAAGATATTGCGGAGATGGTAGCTGAATGTCCCAACTGTTAACAAGTTAAAGCAGAGAATCAGAGGCTTGGAGGCCTAACCCAGTATATTGAGCATCCGTTATCGAAATAGGATATGATAAATAGGGACTTTATCACTGGTTTCCCTCGCACTCCATGAAGGTATGATTTTATTTGCGTAATTATCGATAGGCTGACAAAATCTGCTCATTTCTTTCCAGTTAGAACGACATATTCAGCTAAAGATAATGCCAAGCTTTACATTCAGGAGATTGTTCGCCTTCACAGAGTTCCATTATCTATTATATCATATCGAGGAGCTCAATTTACAACACATATTTGGAGATCGTATCAGAAGGGTCTAGGCACTCAGGTAAATATTAGCACCGCTTTTCATCCACAAACTAATGGACAGACAGAACGTACTATTTAGACGGTTGAGGATATGTTACGTGCTTGTGTGATGTAAAATGGATTACATCAAGCCTATCCATTCACGAACTTCAATGCTTTGATGGAGTGTTCACAAGGATGGAGCTTGTTTGGCATGTATGGATGCCAAGGAGGGTGTTCCATGCCTTGCATGAGAGCATATGCACCTTGAAGGAGCTCCCAGTTGGGAAACACTATGCTTGGATAATAGCTTGGAGAGTGGGAGGCCTAACGAAGCGAAGAGGAGCAAGTAAATAATGTGCTCCGTTTGGCGAGCTTAAGGACACTTCGGCGACTCGCCAAAGCTCTTTGGCGAGGGTTCTAGGATCGCCAACTCATCCAATGAGCTGCAAGAAAAGGCTGCCCATTCGGCGAGCATGGAGGACATTCGACGCATCGCCCATTGGCCCCATACCACCTATAGTTACAGTAGCCATCAAGGGATAGGCCAAGGGAGCAGTGCACATCGACGAATGATCGGCGACTCGCCAAGAGGATTGGGCGACTCCGACTTAGCTCGCCCATTGGCCCATTTCGGGTCACTTTTGGGCCTATATATGTAATAATGCCTAATACTATAAATAGGTGTCTTAGAATTCATTTTAGGGTTAGACTATTTTGAATTCTCATGAATGATAAATTTAACTCCTTGTGTGAGTGTTGAAAGCTTGGTAAGCTTTTGTTGAACATTGTTTGGAAACGAGGGTTTCTTGGGATATCAATTCCCTTGAGGTCTTCGTAAGAGGTAGGTGCTATTGTAGGATTAACGGATCAAGGTCATTGGGTTTAATATACCCTTTGATTGCTTTTTGTTTCCTCTTTGTGTGTCTATCGATTTATCTTGATTAGGTGCTTGTTTAGGGAATGTAATTGGAGGTTTTAGGATTTAATACATCCTTTAGTTGACAATTGTTCCTCTTCTTATGTCTGTTCTTCTATCTTTTATTTTGTTTCCGCATCGAGTGTGACCCCCCTTGTAGGAATTACATCATTTGGTATCAGAGCCAAGCCTAGTATCGTCTCTACGATTCTAGTCTTGGGTTTGTTACAAAAATAAATAAATCGTTCAACTCGTTTTTGAATTTTTTTAGAAATGGATCTTGTAGATTTGAGTCTTGTTTGGTGTTTCCAAGGTTAGATTAGTGTTCCCTAACCTTATTCTAATATAGGGCTGAGATTGGAAAGGGTTTGGTTCACTTTTGAAGAAACCACCATTGGAGGTTGAAGAAGCTTTGAAGAAAACGAAGTGGGTTTTGAGATCTGGAAGATTTGGCAAAGAATTGAGTGCTAAAAAGTATTGGGGTTTGTTCCCTATATCTAAGGGAGTTTGGATCTCGAATTTTGTGAAATTCCGAGCTAAAAATATTCGGGGTTTATTTTTGGATCTTCATAGTATTCTTGAAGTTCTTGAAGAACATTCAAACCTTCAAGTATGGAATCTTCAAAAAAGAAAGAGTTTGATCCAAAAAGGAAGAAACAGAAAGTGTTAAAGTGTTTGTAAAAAGAGAATTTACCAAAAACGGTAAATACAAAAGGCCAAGGAAGAGGGGGAGGACCACCAAGGTTAAATTTTTGGAGCCTTGCAGTTGCAACTTGAGGAATTTGGGCGAATTCCAACTTGGATCGCCCATCCCACTCGGCGCCTCTCCCTTTGGGCAGCTAGGTCTCCGAGGTGGACCTCATTTTGGTGAAGACACTGGAAATTTTGGCGAGCTAAGCCCTGGTCGCCAAATCCATTCGGTGCATCGCCGAACTTCTACCCAGATCTCCAAGTTTCCTTATCCGATTGTGAAGTTTGGCGAGTCAATCTTCAAGTTGGTGAGCTGAACTTCAACTTAGGCGAAGAAAACAGGCCATTTGGCGATGAGAAACTCATCTTATGATCTTTTTATATCAGGTTCTAATTTTTTAGTTTCCTTTTCTTTTGATTCTAGTTCGTAATCAAGAATCCTAAACTGATTTTCAACTTGTAATTACCTACTTGTTGACTATTAGTTCTTGAATTCACTTCTTTTTCGTGCTTTTCTTTTCATGCTTTTTTGTTTTACTTCATAGTTATTTCTTGACTCAAGTCCGTTTGTTTTTAATTGAGTCGTCCATTTTTCATTAAACAAAAATCCATTCCGACCAAGAGTAGAATTGCCTCTTTTGTGATAAACCGAGTATAAGCAATCTTCAACATTAGCCGCGCGAATTTGAGAGACAATCAAAGGTGTGTAAACACGAGTGATTGTGAGTTATTTTACTAACACTAACGATGTTTGTTGTTTTTTTTGTTGAGTCTTTCTTATTGCTAGGTATCATAGAAATCGGAAGCAAAACCTACCCACCAAAGGGAAAGGTTACCTTAGAATCTTCCATGAGGACTCCTACTGAAGAGAGTCGGATGATGAGAATGTTGGATGAAAGCTTGGTTGAGTTTAGAGGTCGTCTATCTATGATAAATTCTAGACTGACCAAGGTGGAGGATAAGATTTGGGCCAAAGAGAGAGAGAGAGTTCACACTACCATCGTATGTGGTAAGGCGAACCATACCTAGGAAGGCCATAATCAATCAAGAGCAAAGAGAGAATATCTTCTACTCCAAGTGCCTCATTCAAAGACAAATATGTGTTTTGATCATTGACAGTGGAAGTTGTGCCAACCTTGCTAGCACAACTGTGGTGGACTACTTGAAGCTTCCTACCACTAACCTTGCTAAACCATACACACTTCAATGATTGAATGAGAAGGAATTGAGGGTGCATGAACAGGTGTTGATTAAGTTTCAAATTGGGAAATATCAATATGTTGTACTTTATGATGTGATTCTCATGCAAGCTAGTCATGTACTACTCGGGAGACCCTGCCAACACAGCCATGCATCCACACATGATGGAAGGCACAACACCTACACAGTCATGTCAATGGGTCATAAGTATGTCCTTAAGCCAATGTCACCGTCACAGGTCATAGAGATGTATCGAAATATGGATGAGTTGAGGGATAAAAGGAGGAAGGAGGAAGGACATGTGGAGGCTGATGCCCAAGGAGAAGGAGAAAGGAGGAAGTTGAAAGGAAAGGCCAAGTTGTTGTTGGCTGAGCATAAAGAGATGAGGGAGGAAATGGGAGTCGAAAGTGAATTGATCCTTAAGGATCATGAGTTGCAAGCTAACCCATCTCACTCTTCCCCTCCCCATTCTATTTCTTTCCTTTTGCAGGATCCTCGTGAAGCCCTTTCAATGAATACACTTGTGGGCTGTCCAAACATTCCTAAGGGAGTGTCAGTTGAGGGTAAGGAAGATCTTTCTTGTGGGAATCAAGGTACAATAGCTAAACTTAACACTTTTGCCATTACAAATGAACAAAGTGTGAATGTTAGTTTGTCTTTAAGTGAGCCTATTGATTCTTTACCTTGTATTGGTAATATTATTGTTGAGAATGTGGATACACTAGTTGATCCTATTGATGACCGAATTGATTCTTCTAGTAAGATCGATTTGTGTCCACCTAGTGTTGACACCCGTGCTATGAATGCTAGTTCATTATCTTGTAATGATTGTGTTGATCAACCTGTGTGTGAGGGTAGTTCACTGGTTGAGGGTCCTTGTAATATGATTAAGGAACCTCAAGTTAGTGGTAGTAATGATAATGTTGATCAAATGAATAGGAGTGACTCTATGAGCATATCTATTGTGGAAGATCTGATTGCTTGCTTTGCTCATAGAGATCATGTGCTTGAACATGCTTTGAAAAATGTAAACTTGAATGTTTTAATTCTTCCCTAGTCGTTGATCATTCCCTCTTTAAGTACAATATCTTATTTGAAGATGATGAAATCACTCTTAGTGATGTACCTAGTGGCATGAAACTTGAGAGTAGTGTAGTTCTTAATAACAATACTGTCTATAGCAACCCACTATGGTATGAAGCTTTCCCTCCCAAATATGGAAATCTCTTCTTGGAAGATGAGAGTATTCTTGTGGGGAAGGAATGTGATGAGGAGGAAGGTGGTGTTGGTTTTCCTATTACTTCTTCTTCTTGGTGTGTTCCAATTATCAATGGTATGACTCATGAGTTTAAATCTATTAGTAGTCATACCCATGAAAACACACTAGAGGAAGTAGACTTAAGAGACACCTTTCTCTATTACTTATTTACATATGATGATGCTCATGTTGTTGAGTGGAGTATGATGTTGGAAAATGAGAGTGCCAATCGGGCAAAATGAGAAGTACTTGATCCAAGTCCATTGATCTCCTTTCCATTTGACCCAGGTAGTGAATTAAATTATGGCACTTGTGTAGTGATGCTTGGTCAAGATGACAAGTATCATTTGGATGGATTTTTTGACACCTTTCCCTACGATGGAAAGTTCTCGAGGATTTACAATCCGATTGAGGATCCTACATTGTGTATGGGGAAGGGTAGTTTCCTAAGCCCCTTTCTATACTATTGCTTTGAGTATGATCTTGTCGATCATACATTTTATGGGGGTAGGTGTTCTTTGTTGAGAGAAGGTGAAGTTTATTTTAAATTTGCCATGATGTCTTTGTGTGTTCCTTCTTGTAAAGTGATGTATGCTAGGATCCTTGAACGTAGTTGTGATCTTACATATGAGAAAACCTTAGATGTCCCTAGTGAGCATGACACCTTTCTCTATTAGCTATTTGCATATGATGATACTCATGTTTGTGTGGGTACCATATTTTATGTCAATAGTGGAATCAATGGGGCAAATGAGAGTCTCCTTGACTCGATGCTATATTTTTCCTTCCCATTTGACCTCAGTGTTGATTTAAATTGTGATGGGTATGGTAGTAACACCCTCTTTCTTTCTTGTGATTCTTACTTGGTGTTATTACTTGATCTTATGTGCTTGAATGAGGTTTGTTTGCCAAGTTGTGTGGGGGATACTTTTTTATTTGACCCCGCTCATGAATTGGGAATAATACATTCTTGAAGTTAGCTAATGCATTGGATGGAGTCTTAAGTTGGGTTAACTTTGTTTATGCCCTTGCACTTAGTTTTGAGAATGTTTATGTGCTACTTGACATAAGGGAGGCCTTGTGCTTGTTTGGATGTAGAATCAATGAGGGCTTACATATGAAGTTGTTTAAGTGTATTGGTTCCTTCGCTTTGCCCCTTTGTCAATGTTTCTTACGTAGCCAAGTATCTATTACTTTGATGGGTTACAAACCCTTGGTTGATATTTGTGATGCTTGGTTATATGTTAAGTTTGTGCATCCTTATCATGGTGATATGAAATTGTTATTTCTAACGCTAACCCTCATGCCATGAGGATCTTGTTCCTGTTTGCTCCCCCTAGGGTGTTGCAAGGTATGGATTCGAGGACGAATCCTTTTCAAGAAGGGGAGAATGATGTAAAATGGATTACATCAAGCCTATCTATTCACCAACTTCAATGCTTTGATGGAGTGTTCACAAGGATGGAGGTTGTTTGGCATGTATCGATGCCAAAGAGGGAGTTTCATGCCTTTTATGAGAACATATGCACCTTGAAGGAGCTCCCAGTTGGGCAACACCATGCTTGGATGATAGCTTGGAGCATTGGAGGCCTAACGAAGCGAGGAGGAGCAAGTGAAGAATGTGCTCCATTCAGCGAGCTGAAGGACACTTCGGCAACTCGCCAAAGCCCTTTGGCGAGGGTTCCAGGATCACCAACTCATCCAATGAGCTGCAAGAGAAGGCTGCCCATTCGGAGAGCATGGGGGACATACGGCGCATCGCCCATTGACCCCCATACCGTCGATAGTTACAGTAGCTATCAAGGGATAAGCCAAGGGAGCAGTGCACATCGCCGACTGATCGGCGACTCGCCAGGAGGATTGGGTAAGTCTGAATTAGCTCGCCCATTGGCCCATTCCGGGTCACTTTTGGGCCCATCTATGTAATAATGCCTAATACTATAAGTAGGTGTCTTAGGGTTCATTTTAGGGTTAGACTATTTTGAATATTGATGAATGATAAATTTAACTCCTTGTGTGAGTGTTGAAAGCTTGGTAAGCTTTTGTTGAACATTGTTTAGAAACGAGGGCTGTTTGGGATATCAATTCCCTTGAGGTCTTCGTAAGAGGTAGGTGCTATTGTAGGATTAATGGATCGAGGTCATTGGGTTTAATATACCCTTTGATTTCTTGTTGTTTCCTCTTTGTGTGTCTATCGATTTATCTTGATTAGGTGCTTGTTTAGGGATTGTAATTGGAGGTTTTAGGATTTAATACATCCTTTAGTTTCCAATTGTTCCTCTTCTTGTATCTATTTTTCTATCTTTTCTTTTGTTTCTGCATCGAATGTGATTCCCCTTGTAGGAATTACATCATTTTGTGCTGGATTTTAAAGGAAGTTGGGATCAATATCTACCTCTTATCGAGTTTGCTTATAATAATAGCTTTCAAGCTAGTGTTTAGATGGCCCCTTATGAAGCACTATATTGGTGAAAGTATAGGTCCCCGATTGGTTGGTTTGAGCTCGGGGAAGCAGATTTTCTAGGTCCCAATCTAGTCCAATAAGCAATTGAAAAGGTTAAGCTTATTAAAGATCGCCTTCATACAACACAATGTCGGTAGAGGTCTTATGCCGATGTTCGATGATGAAACTTAGAGTTTGAGGTAGAAGATTGGGTTTTCCTAAAAGTATCGCCTATGAAGTGCATCATGCGATTCGGAAAGAAAGGGAAGATCAGTCCTAGATACGTTGGACCGTATAAGATTATTCGAAAGATCGGTATGGTGGCATACGAGCTTGATTTGCATTCAGAATTGGAAGCAGTCCATCCTGTATTTCATGTATCTATATTGCAGAAGTGTATTGGAGATCCCTCACGTATTATGCCAATTGAAAATATTCGTATCGTTGAAGATTTATCTTATGCAAAGGTACCAATAGTGATTTTAGATCGGCAAGTAAGAAAGGTTCAAACTAAAGATGTAGCTTATGGCTTATGTGAAAGTGTTATGGACAAATAACAACGTTGAGGAAAAGACTTGGGAAGCGGAAGAGGAAATGAGGAAGGAGTACCCCTACTGTTTACGACTTAAGGTGAGTGACATTTCTATAATTTGCAATTATTTCTTCACAACGACTAATTAAATTTTCAGAAGCTCGAAAGTGCAATTTATATATCTACTTATGAGACAGCTATGCAAAGCAAATGGGTTAAAATTTTCAGATTTTGACTCTAATTTGCAACTCTAACAAAAATGGACTCGCAAATAAAGCCCTACGGAAAAAAAACTCAACCAAGGAATTCTCTAGATCCATTCGCGGGCGACTGTTCATAAGGGGGGGTAGAATGTAAGATCCCATACTTTTTCTCTATTCTTGCATAATATGTGTGGCGTAGTTTAGCATGGTTATATGAGGCGTAAATGACTTGGTAACGTACGTTGGAGACTAAGATTGCAAATGGGTGGCAATATCAAGGAACTAAATTAAAGTTTTAGGTCAAAGGGACCCCTCAAACAAAGTTCTAGATTAAAGAAATGGCTCGGGTAGAACTTCTCCCGTTTGAAAGGTTTAAATTATTTCATACCTTGGGCTAAGTCTATGAGTGTCTAACATGATAAGAACAGTGTGTTATGAGGAATTATATTAGCACAAGGTTCGTATGTTAAGTTTTAAATTCAAGAAAATTAGCGAAACTAAGGTCGGCAAAAGTTATCGAAGTTTCTCTAATAATATTTTCTTAATTTTGGGTCAAATGCCTTGGATGTTTTTTTCCCAGTAAATAAAGAGTTAGAAGGCCCGTGACCTATCAAATCGAAGGCCTACAAGTCTATTTTATAACGCACAAAACCCCATATCCAACCAACATCGAAGTAAAGAGTTATGACGGTTTTACCGCATACTGCCGGGGCAGAATTCGGGTCGCGATTCGGGTCGGGGTAAAAATTTGGTATGTCGGCTTACTAAACGTTTTAATCCATGAAAACATGTCTTTTCACTCCCTAACCAGAAAGAAAGCTTAAGAGAGGGTTCTAATGGAGTTCTTGCATGATGAAGGTTAGTTTTTGACGATTTCTACCATTAAAGGTTGCCCCCGTGCTTAGAAAGGTGATCTCTACATGTGGTAATCGTTTTCCCCTTCTATTAGTTGCGTTTGGAGCTAGTTTTTGAAGATATAAATTTGTAGTTATTGGTCTTTCTTCAAGGTTTACGATTGGTTAACTAAGGTAATCATCTTGGGACTCTTTTATGATTGTTTTTATGAAGTTCTATGGACGTTTCGTCAAGTTGGGGCCATATGGCAAATCTGTCGATTAAAGATCAATTATGAACTGTTTATAGGTGCGTACCAGCTGTGTATATATAGTGTTTCCGAAGCTTAGGACATAAGGAACATTTTTTGTGAAGAAACTATGGTCATTCTAGCATTCATTGGAAAGGTATGTTAAGACTAAGCGACGTCCCTCATTTTAGCACCATTCCTGGGAAATTCCTAAAACACCGAATATGATATTTTGATATTCTCTTGCTACAAAGACCTTTAGTGAAAGGCATTGCGACCTCAGCTAAATTATTTTCATGATTATATTATTTTGATATTCCACTCGTTCGGATAAATATAGTATTCGACATCTACATGTCATTTTATCGGTCTTCTTGATTATATGTCCGCATGTATGAATTCATATGCTTCTTTGAGTGATGTGACTTAAAATATTACGGGAGACCCTTATTACTTGTAACCAACCCTCTTTCTCCACTAATGTTATTATGAAAAATCTTTAAAGTAACTCACGATCTTCAAAACTCTCTAATATAATTTAAATGTTTAAACTATTAGAACACTTGGTTTTCGAAATACTTCTTTTATAAGTTATCTAGGAACCAAGTTAGAAACTAAATAAATCACCTTAAACTTGTTATGAATATCTGCAAGGTTAGGTTATCTTTCTAAAATTCGAGTTAACTTTTTAAGCTTATTTTGAAGAACATATGAGGTTCCATGAGATGGTTACATGTTATACGAAGGTGATTATAGGGTTATGAGAACAAGACTACAAACGGGCTAAGATTGGCAACATGACAACAATAACATATAGGTGTTATAAATTCATGACATGACATGCTATGCATTCTACTCCCGAGCTATAATCGGAGGTATGAGGCCTATTGCCTGTATTTATACGTATGAGACACATATGGCCACAAGTTGGCGAATATGATGCCGGTTCGCCACCGGAAGGCACCACCATTGCTAGCATTTGGTTGGGTATGACATGTATTTCCATCTATATATATGTATTCATGACATGCGATTATACGAGCATACCATGCATATATAAATAGTAGGGGGGCAAATGTCAGCCATGGAGATTATTTGAGTTTCAGTTTCAGGTGGTATCTTTATTACCCTTTTACAGTAAATATTTATGATTCTACTTTCTTCTTTACATACCAGTACATTTTTATTCTTACTGACGTCCCTTTACCTGGGACGCTACTTTTTGTTTCGTGTGAGCAGATATAAGTTGGGACTCTAATCGACCCACCCGCTAGGATTGAGGTTTAACTTTGAGTTGGTAAGCTCCATCATATCCTGGGGCTATCAGAGGATGTTCACTTTTGTTGTACAGTTTGGGTATAGTCGGCGCGTTGTCCCGACAGTGCTTATATCACTCATAGAGGCTATTGTGGACACAATATTCTGGGTTTTCTTTTTTATGTTTCAATCTCCAACCCATAGTCTTGGCAGGTATATATATGTGTATGTAAGTAGGTATGTCTTCAGTTGTGGCCTCGTCGACTAGCTAGTACATCATTATTTTTTTTGGCTTGTCTACCATTGTTTGTATGGTTTATTATCATTTAGGTCATGACCTTTAGGGTCCATGCTTCACTTTTTATAGGTTGTGTTGCCCAATCTTTTTGTTTGACAGTTTGGTTAGCTAGTATGTTTTAGTGGGTAACTCAATCTTATAAGGTATCGGGTTCCAGTTACTCCCCTTATTTCGGGGTGTGACATTTACAAAAAAATTCAGTAGTCATTTTCCTCATATTGTCAAGGGAGGAACGGTATGGAACAATGTCAATATTATATTGGATTTGTTGAACAAAACATTGAGTCAAATCATCCCATATATGTCAGTTGGCAATATCCTGATCTATGACCCATTCAGATGCAATTCCCACCATGCTTTCCCCAAAATAAGTCTTGAGTAATTCTTCTTTGCCCTCAGCACCCCTCAATTGATTGCAATATTTCTTCAAATGAGCTATAGAGCCTCCATGACCATCGTATTTCTCAAACTTTGGGGTTTTAAAGCCATCAGGCAAATGGACGTGGGGAACATGCACAAATCACTGAATGAGATGCCTTTTGTGGCCTCCCAAACCCTGCACATCTCTTATACTTTGTTCTAAACTCTTCATTTTCTCAGTCATTTCTTCATGTTCCTTGTTCTTAACAGTTTTATCAACTTGGATAGAGGAACTATATTGATGAGTGTGGGGATAAGAGTTTGGAATTTTAAGAGCCTTTTCAGAAGTGTAGCCATGATCACGAGGAATTTTGGATGGGGGATCCTTGTTGGATTTGGGTATCATTCTTGGTTGTGGGACATTATTAGTCGGCTCAGTTGGAACGAAGAGTGGATTACTCATCATAGGTGCACTCACAGGGCGCACCGTAGAAGTTCCAACTATGTTGGATGTGTTAGCGTAAGGACCGAATCCAGGTGGATAAATCGGATCACTTATCGACACTTGGATAGGGAGTGGCATATTTATATTTAGATAGTCATGGATTGAAGATGGTGGAGCTTGTCCACTCATCCAAACTTCGTACATTTATGTTATTTGCTGTCTTAATACCCTAACCTCTTTTATTGACAAGGTTTCCTGTGAGACTATCTGATTTTGAACCTCATCATTGTCTGACTCATTTCCGTCTTGTATTGTAGGTATGTGATGCCAGCTTAACCACAAATCAACCACATTTAAGCTAATATGTCTCTCTTTCTTTCTTTCTTTCTTTCTGAATAGAGTAGCAAACGGTTTAGTGTTAAGAAATTGTGCACATTGCATCCACATATATACTTCTAATATGGAAGACCTTGTGTTTCATCCCGGCTTATCTAGGCATTTTTATCCTCTTTAGTTATTTTTGTTGAAAAGGTTTCGATTGAACCCATTGGGTTACCTATGTATCATGTTGGTGCATGAATCAGATCTTTACGTAGTTCAAGAATATACATTATTTTGTTTATTATTATTATTAGATTTAGATATATAAATTACTATTTATATATTTATTTATTTATATTAATGGGGAAAAATGAAACAAGAAATAAGCATAACTCAAAATATCATTCCAATGTTTGAAACATAAGTAGAAAAATGATAAAAATATCACCAAACGAATGTCACTAACTTAAATAGACACAACAAACATAGAAGAAAAAAAGCAGGACTCGAACTAAAATGAAAACGACACTAATGAAACAAAGCTTTGTTTCAACCCTCCTATCCCAAAGATCTAATCGTCACGCTTGTCCCAATCTTCTCACTCACGGAGATTGCGGTCTTAAACGACCTCCTACACTCTGATATATATCTTGGAATGAAGTCGTAAGGTACTTAGAAAATTTAGGTACTTCTGCTAGAATTTGTTCATGGTTCATCTCTTGGTAATCCAGACCCATTTGGGCAGCGCGATCAGCCAAACAATGGAGCTTTCATCGAAGTGAATATAAAGTATGATTCCATACTCGTATCTATTGATCATGGAAGGCCACCATTTCTCTGCCACATATTTCTTGAGTCGAGACTGACTCTAGTTCCTCTCGAAGTCTTCCCCTTTCACGAATCCATTGAGCTCTCTCTTGATCAAAATTTGTCTGACTTTTATGATCACCTGCCCTCAGTTGTTGTTGTCGGGATACCGTAAGTTTCGTAATTTGTGCTCCCCTAATTGTTGACAGATTAACTTGTCCTTAGAGAAGGGTTTCTCTTTGAGTCGCCTTGGCTCTTTCCTCTTCGAATTCTACTTGTTGTTAGGTTAGAGCGGCTCTAGCGAACTCTAATTCTGCTCTTAACGCCTCATTTTCCGCAAGGTAATTGCGCATAGCCAACTTGACTTTTATTTTTATCTCAGCCTCATGGTCTATTGGATCTTTTATAGATCTCTCCGACCTAACCTGGAACAGAGGGTTTTTTTCAAGCCAATTAGAGTATTCTGGGTGAGTTTCTCCCGTGTGTCGCTCTTTAACCATCGTTCCAATTCCCATGACTATATAACCATCCCAAATATTTTGGGATAATCCTTCCGGAAGAGGGACCTTTGGCCCAACTTCAGACACAAAATCTTTCATATCCTCTGTAATATGTAGAATTTGACGCCTACCCAACTGACGTAGAACCCGTAGTGGTACGTATGGTTGTGCACCCCTAATACCTAACAACAATAAAAAAGGGCGAACATACGACATGTGTATGACTTCTTCTCAAGGGAAACAAGGATAATTCCTAGTGATCTTAT
This sequence comes from Solanum chiquidenum, assembly GCA_029582725.1. Classification (NCBI taxonomy): domain Eukaryota; kingdom Viridiplantae; phylum Streptophyta; class Magnoliopsida; order Solanales; family Solanaceae; genus Solanum; species Solanum chiquidenum. Next base: position 7,160 of record JAJOOS010010873.1, on the reverse strand, counting down.
CTTCCGTTAGCGAGCGAAAACACTCCACCCAAGCATTGACCCCTTCTGGACACCTGTATTTCTCCACCCTTTTGGCATGACTCATAATGTAATCACTCTGATCCTGAACGAACCTTGCCACCATAGGAGGTCGATAAAGATGTTCTACTATCCATAGTTGAAACAATATGTTGCATCCCTCAAAGAAATGTTTCCCTAGCTGGCAGACAATTAAAGCGAGGTAGATATCAACCAAAATCATTAGGACAATGGTATAATTCTTTTTCTCAATTACCACATTCACTACCCCAGCCAAACAGATGTTAATCTTCCCGCCTCTCCTTGGAAAAACCTGTGTTCCTAAAAATGCTACCATAAAAGCAAAACATCTATGTTCTTTCCATGTTTCAAAACTTCCCTTATTGTTGAGTTTCGTTCCCAATATTTTGAATCCATCTTCTTTTCCATACCTATCATACAAAAATGTAATGAGATCCAACCTTTTTCTAGTGATTCCTCCTTGACTTTGCAAATATTCAAGTGTTGAAAAAATTTATTGATGGAAATGCCCCTTGGGGCTACAAGCTTTTGATGGTACAACCAGACTCGGAACCCAATAAAACCGGCTATTTCCTCCAAGGTTGGGGTCAACTCAAAATTTGAGAAACGAAAAACATTATTCGCAGGGTCCCAAAAGGACAGCAGTTCTTCGATCACATCCCTCTTAGGATCCACTTAAATGATTCTAGTCAAGAAACCTAAGTATTTGAATATTATGCCTTGTTCTAACAATCCCATGTCTTTCCCCCATGTCCACAACTGGAAGGGAGTACAATCTACAACTTGGAGTGTTACGTTCGGACCTCTTTTCCTCTTTTGACAATTTCCGCGATCGAGATGAACCATGTTGTGCCTATGGGAAAAAATGTTGGGTTAAGAAACGTTCATACTTCCGATACTTAATTTATGGACTTCTTATATTTTACTTTGTTAAAGAAATAAAAAAATAAAACTAAAATAATAAAATAAAAAAGTGTGAAACTCATATAAAAGAATATAAACACTTGTATAAAGTGAATACAATTATAATCTAACTAATAAGATATTCGTTGGTTTGATATAAGTTTAACGTTTTATTAGTCGTTATTTTATCAGTTAATCAAGGTATAGATGAAGCAAACTAATGTTAGTATCTATTTTTATATATTAATTTTAGATCTACGATTTTTTACTATAATAATTTATTATAAAAAAAAAGGGATACCTGATGCAATCACAACAATGACAAAGAAGATCAAAACGATTTTTGAGGATAATGTCATCTTTTTTATAGTCAATAATGAAAAAGCAAAGAGTAATTTATGAAGTAATTTGTGAGTTTTTTTATGTACATTCTTCATGTTTTCTTGAATGTTTGTCACTTGAACAATCAGACTTATAGAGCACGTGTGGTTAATAAATATCTAATTTATTTGAAAATTTCTTTTAATAAGATACCTATATTCTCTTAAACAAGTGTTTATTCTAAGAGTCCAATTGCAAAACAATTTCTAGTAAATACACATTTAAAATCAAGGTTTAAATAATGATTTCAATTAAATTTATTATTAAAAGCGACCATGATGAATTTTAATTGTTATTACTTATAGATAGAACAAAGAAAATATTAAAAAGTGATATACTTTTAACATGACTACAGTCAACAAGTCAATACAAAGGGTGATATATATAGCTTAATAAAGAATTTTTGTGTAAAGTAAGAAAAAAAAATGAAATTCTTGAAATTGACTTTGCCAAAAAATAATAAGAGAAAATGGTCTAAAACCCCCCCCCCAACCTATACCCGAAATCCCAACTACACACTCCAACTTTAAGGGTGTCCTATTACCCCCCTGAACTTTATATTTCTCTATTTTCAACACACTTAAGTGCTGACCTGTCATAGGAGGTGTTCTCACCTCCTCTAGGCGCGTTAGAAGGTGAATTTTGACGAAAATTTTCTCTTTCTCCAACAATCATCTTCCCCACCCTTAAATTAGCCATTGTTTCTTCTCCATAGCAACAAAGACCAAATTCTCATACCGAATTCAGCATTGCTAGTGCTTTTGTTTGTTCTCCCTCTTTTGCTGCTCGACCATCAACCATCACTGTCGTCGCCTCCGGCGAAACCCAAACCACCAACAAAATCCCGTTCTCCTCTTCCCCTCTCCTCTTCTCTCTCTCCCATTCCGAGACAACCACCATGAAAACCTACCTCTATTCTTACAACAAGGTCGACTACAACAACAACAACAACAACAACAACAAAACCTTACGGCTGTACTGCTCCAACCAGCGAGCTCCGGCGAAGCAAGCAAAACTTCGACGTAGCAGCGATATGCACAAATCCTTTTAGATTATTTTTCAATGTTCTCCGACAAGCAAAACTCGAATATCGCTTGACAAGCTCCCGCTATCAATATTCATCTTTGTTCCTCACAATTCCATAGGAATTTGAAAGAATTGGGGGAAGAAGTTATCTTAGAGATTTGAAGAAAATGGGAGAGTATATGAAAAAGTGGAAAGGAATTATAAAAAAATTGAAAAATAATAATAAATTAATTGAATTTTAACCTGTAAAACGCGTGAAGTTCACAGGTCAACACAGATCTAGTTATGACTTTTTAGGGGTGTACGTATTACAGTTTTAAACAGTTCAGGGGGGTAATAGGACATCCGTAAAGTTGGAGTAGTTGGGATTTCGGGTATAGGTTGGGTAGACCATTTTCTCAAATAATAATAATAAAAACAAAAATAATAAAAATAAATAAATAATTGTTGGAAATTTCAACTCATTAATAGGGATAGATTGTTAGACCTGTCTATATATTATAGGGTACTTTTGTTTTGAGAAATAAATAGTTACATATATATAAGAAAATAAAATAAAATTAATTTTATGTCAAACGTGCTCTAAATCTTCTTATATTTCATCGACAAGAGAATTTCAAGGTAAGATAAATAATTTGTAATGGTCAAACATTTATGTCATTGAGAAATTTTAGACACGAATTGACTACTCTAGAGAGAAAACAAATTAGATTTGATGAGTTATATTATTTTTTTTAGGCTCAAATTGACTACTTTAGATGGAAAAGAAACTAAATTGTTTGTAAAAAAAATTTTAAGACTCAAATCAAATATGCTAGCTAAGAAAATAGCTTAATATGGAGATATATTACTGGACCTCGAGGATCGGCTTAAACTTGAAACTGCCTCAGAAGCAAAGAGAGGCAAAATAATTGAATATATGGAGATCTTGGCGTTTGATGAAGATGAACTGATATACTGGCATTCTCTTCCAACTCTGTATCCTAACTCAGGGTAAACTATCTCTAGATGGCAAAGTTACTATCTTAAATATAAAATTATCTTACTTGCAAAAAGTTTTTCTATTTATTTTTATAAATGACGCAAATCGGTCGAAAGATTATATATATATATATATATAAATATTGTATGACAAATTCATTTTTTATTATTATTATATATATATATATATGCTTACACGTTTAGTATTTTATTTCATTTTTTTTAATGAAAATGATAGAAATATATATAAATATTTAGGTATTTATTTTAGAGGGAACCTAAAGCCGGTCAACAGTCGAGGTCTTCCAAATGATATTTTAGAAATAACACATATCATACACATGTTAGCCAAGAAAAGGGTCTCCTACGGACCTGACTCTGGTGTCTAGTTCGCTAAGTCGAAATTCAAATATTGCAAATAAGCGAAACCTACATAGGGATAAGCATGTATATGTTCCAGTTTTTCTAGGTTCAAACCTAAAGGAGATAGGTATCTAGACTGCTTATCCGAGTGGACACCTCGATCCAGGGAGGGGAAACTTATCGGTAGCAACGTTATTCTGACTTCATTGCTGGTTTAACCCAATCTAGCATGTGTGACTAACATCCTTCACTGGGTATCAATACACTCAAACTTTATCTCAATAGAAAGTAGGATGCATAACTACATTCCTATGACTATGTGTGAAGTGTTACTAGAGACTCAGAGTGGTTGAGTAAGACAAGATAATTTAATGTAATTCAACAATATAAAAGTGATAAATGAGCAAAACTTAGCATATAAGACTATCATACACAATACATCCAAAAATAATAATATTAATAATAATATAATAATGATAATAATATAATAATAATAATAAAATCAAGTAGAAGCCAATATAATAAAGCTTGAATTCTGGTTATTCCGCAGCAGAGTCGCCAGAGATGTCACACCCCTTTTTGCGCACAAAAATAGGGTTTTTCCAATTGAAGTGACGGTATTGATTAAGGATTATTTCATTTTTTCAGAGTCGCCACTTGGAATTGAGTTATGCTGTTCCAAGTCACCTTTTTTTAAATTTTTAATCGAAAGGAAATGACTCTTTATTTGGTCTGCGAAAACCAAAGTTCGAGTAAGGATTTTTGTGTGAAATCGTGCTCAGAATTGGGGAACTTTGCCACCTTGCTTTTCAAATTTGAAATTCGACATAAAGATTGGTTTTCCGAACCCCGTACTTTTATTTTATGGTTGAACTCGAATGCAATAGGTAAATTTGGTGTTGATTTGTGTTGGGTAATTGGTATAATCGTGTTTTATGTGTTGGGTTCCCCGTAATTTGTGTAAATGTGTGCCTACATGCTTTAAAGTGATCCATTCCCGTGTGTTGTTTGTTCAAATTGGTTCTAAATTGTTGGGTTGCGGTTTATATATGTTGGGTGTAGTGGGGTTTAGTCTAAGTGACCCCAAATTGTGCTAAATGAAGTAATTTTCCCAATGATTGAGTGTTTGACGTCATTCTTAAGTGCAAAAGTCATCAAATGGTCAATTTTGGCCAAATCGGGGGAAGTCTGAGTACCCCGAGGGCATGGGTTGTATGAGTCTACCTTTAATTCAATGGTGTTGGAGTTTGATTTTTAATTCAGGGGATGCATGCTTGATTTTGAAGATTGAGGTTGAAAACTGGCACGTTGGGCCGTTTGGCGAGCTACGTCGAGCTCGCCGAGAGGTCTTCTTGATCGCCTTTTCTACGCCCCTAACCCTTAAAATAAACTGTAACTTTTGGCGGGATACTCCTAGCTCACCGATTGGTGTCGGCGATTCACCGAATGGCCCTGAACATCGCTGAGCTATTTTGATTGTTGAAACTTTTCATGTTGGTACTTTCGGCGAGCCCGATCTGGCTCGTCTAAGTGACTCGATGACTCGCCGACTTGTTCGGCGAGTCTTTCTGCAACTAAATTTTTGCACTTTCCTTAAACTTTTTCTGACATGTTTCTAAGTGTTTTGCAGAAATGGTTAGACCCAAAAGTGTCAGGAAGAGACATACCGCCCTGCAAGGAGTCATTATAAATGAGGATGCAGCTACATCCAAGGCAAGGACATCTAAGCTCCCTACAAAGGGAGGTAAAGGTAAAAGAAAGGGCAAGACGCCCATGGTAGAGTCACCGGAGGTCTCTCCGATAGTGAGGGAGTCTACCAGACTCACCTCCCCTCATCAGCCAATGAGGGAGAGCCCTAGGATTCTCAGGCTTCCATCTTTGAGCCTGAGGATGACCAGCTTCTACATGCCTGGAGAGCAGAACTTCGCTCCAAGGGAATGCATGATCCATCAAGGATCCGGGTGCCTTAAACTCCTCCTTCTCCTCCAGTTTCAGCTCAGACTGTGATCCCAGCACCACATGTGCATGGTCCTCCTCCCCGGTCTCTCAATAGATTAAAGGTCGAGGGACTGAGGACTATTCTTGAGAAGAAGAGGTTGTCCATAGATAGTGTGGTGGAAAGGTATCCGGAGATATGGAGCACCCTCATGTCCCACAAATTCCATAGTTTCACTAAACATCGGGGTCCCTACATTCCTAATTCGGTCCAAGAGTTCTACTTGGCCTACGGGGACCTGGTACCACAAGTGAAAAGGAAGGCTAGTACTTTCAGAGTAGTTGATTCTGTGATTATCCAAAAAAAGAAGGTGAAATGTGATAGTGAGGATATAAACTTCGTCTTGGGATGTACTTATAACTTCACAATGACTACCCAAGTATGATCAAGACAACAACATTCAAGGAATTGAAAAGTTGGCTGACTTCTCTTCTTTCTGACAGTACTCTTAGGTGGATTGAGGCTGGAGTGCCAATAGAGAAGAAAGATCTCAATATGGCGGCGAGGTATTGGTTTGGGTTTATTAGTAGTACAATTATGCCATCCCAGAATGAGTCTATCCTCCGCCACACAAAGGTGGCCTATCTTGGATCAATTATTTCTAGTAAAAGCCTAAATTTAGGTGCGATCATTGGGCAGGAGATGCCTATAAGAGCCAAGCAGCGCTAAACATCTCTCCCCTTTCTGGTGTTCGTCACTGAGCTGTGCAGACGGGCCCGTGTTCTATGAGATGAGAAGGTAGATGTGGAGGTGACTCCCACCTCCTCTATTGACATCCGGCGTATTAAGGCCGAGTACTAGAAGGATGAGGCTAAAAGAAGGAGGGGAGCTCCGGTGGACACATCCCCAACGGTTGATATTGACACATTACCTGCAGAGGCAGTATTGCCTACTCCGGCCACTGGTCCTTCACGTACTTCTAGCTCTGCTCCCTCTGAGACTCCGAGTTCTTATGCTGCTCCCGAACCTCCTAGATCTGATGTTGGTACTACTACATCCAGACCCTCGCTCACTCAGGCCATGCTGCTAAGGATGGGACACCTAGCCCATTCTACTGATGTGCATGCCTCCCGGCTAGAGGCTTCAATTCCCGGGATGATTGAGAGAGCTCTCACTGTTGCTTTGAAACCTCTCAAAGATTCTATTTATGCCCTAACAATGAGGATAAAGGTGTGTGAGAGAGGTCAGGGAATGACTCATAAGGTGACGGCCTTAAAGGCCGTAATTGTGGAGTTGAAGAAAGATGTGGACCAGCTAAAGTCAAGTGATATGTCTCTGATTTTTGGGACTGTGGATGAAATGACCCAAAAAGTTCTCAAAAATGTGCTTCGGAAGTTACCGGAAACTGGTTTAGCTATTTATAAAAAAATCCATTTCGTTTTTCGAAAATACGACTTCATATTCTTGTTTAGGGGGTCAAATTGAGTGGGAAATGGGTCTAACCCAAATTTTAGAGCAACCGTATCAAAAT
>JAJOOS010010872.1:0-20078 GCA_029582725.1 Solanum chiquidenum | reverse complement strand
AATATTTTTAAAATGTCTATTCAAAGAATTCTAAGAAAACGATATGTACTTCCACCATGCATTCACCACCTACAACTATCATCATCATCAATCATCAAGCATCAATCATCATAGTCAGCTGTAACAAGAAGTCATTTTAAGACGTTAAAAGACATATTAAATGTTGTAATTTAGGCTTCGCTGGCAGCAACAGAAAGGAAAGGGTTCATACCATTGTTGTGTTCAGCCTCTTCTTAGTTAATATGGGGAAAGGTCAAGACTTTATAATGTATATAACATAATATATGTGATATCATAATACAATGTTATATGATAATGAGGAATATATCCGATCAACATATATTTGACGTTTGAAATCAAGAATTAACAATTCGTTTACGATCACAAGGCAAATTACTCTCTAACAATTACTTTGTTACATATGAGTGATTTATATATCTAGCATCAACAATAACAATAAAATATTTAGTAAATTTCGTAAGTAAGATCTGAAAAGAATAATGTGTGTATATATATTCAGATATATATATATATATCAACTCCTAGTCAAGCATACGTGGCAATGATTTCTTTGATATACAAAACGACAGTAAAAACCACCATTTTTGTTAATGCAACAACAACTGAAATCTTTTAATAAGAAAAGATTCCATCAAATCAATGTTCAAAAATATGTTGATATTTTTGTGTCTTTTTCCTCTTTGACAGGACAACATATGAAACAAAGAATTTCCTGTCATTCACATGAATCACGAGTACACATTTGTTTCTTTTCGAGTTTGTTACAATAGTATTTTTCATTAGATGTTCGATATCTATTTTGAGATCTGATTAATTCGAACTCGTATCAGGTAATCTACTTGATACAACTTCATTTCGATTACTTGTTGGGTTTGATATATGCTAATGATACAAAGATTAGTAACATAAGAATTTTAATAATGAATTATAATATAGAGATTTTTCATTTAGTGATCTTAATCCATGTAATACTAATTTTCATTTATGTATTTCACATTTTATTCCACATAAAATAATATAAAAGAATTCTGCAAGTATTAGTTGTGGGATCTTTGTTATTGGAACCAATCATTTGTAATTTATATTACATTTGTAACGTACATGAAAAAATTGAAAAATATTTTTCAACTGATCAATCCTTTTCAAAGACTTGTCGCTATATTAACGACTTGACATATACGTAGAAGGAAAAAAAATCTCTGCCCCATATATACGTTGAAGATAAATGAATTCATTTTTCTATCCATAATTAAGTTGAACTTCATCGATGTTATTATGTTATAATAGCTACATCTACATGCCATTAATATGTGCATATTAATAATAGTATTAAGTTATTGTATACTTAATACAATAAATACACACTGATAAAAAATAAAAAAAATCAAAGTTTGAGCCTTGAAAATCGAAGAAACCTATGATAAGAAATTCTCTCTCCTTTAATGGGTCATACACCTTTGAATTCTTCCATCCCTTGCCTTTTTCTCTTTCCTTCAAACCTCAAAGGCAAATTCGAGATTTTAAATTAGTATATTAATACCCATTACTTCTTTACAATAATAATGAATATAGTAATGCGTCATTTTCTTAATAAATTATCAAGTACATATGCATAAATAAATAACATAATTTAGTTTTTTTTGTTTCACTTGAGTCTGAAGGTCTTTAGAAAATAGCTTTTCTACCTCCACGAGGTAGTAATAAGATCTGCATACATTCTCCAGACCCCACTAAAATAGCCTGTCTACGAGGTAGTAATAAGATCTGCATACATTCTCCAAAACCTCACTTATGAAATTTCACGTTGTTGTATACATAATTTATTTAAATAAAAGGCATTGGATTTTGAAGTAAGTTTTGAATCTGCACAATTTCTGCCTATGTTAAACAACTAAACAGAATGATCATTCACATGAACATTTCAATAAATGTAAAATATAACCACAAGAAAAAAGAAAGTAGATCAACCATAATTTCACATTTATATGTGTATGTGGCTACACCTAAACCCCAAAATTAATAGACAAAAAGCAATGTGGTAGTACAAGAACTACCTACACATTTCTTATTGAAAATCTGTAACAAATGGGTACTAATAAAAAATTTACATATCTTTTGACTGTGATCTTCACTAAACTAATTCCCCATCAATGTGCCCAGTTCCCTACTGCTATGAAATATCATATTTGGATTACAGTACTATGTATTTTGTCTATATATGAGTGTGCAACCAAGAACGTGATTCACAAAAAAAACAGAACAAATCACGAATTCCTTGGTCGAGCAAAATAATGAAGTGATCAACCACAATCTAGTCAAAACTAATTTGGATGATTTACAGAAGATTGTGAAGACAGCCATTTCTTGCCCGTGACTCCACAATTAATCACAGTGAGAAAATCAGACAACGGACCTGCAGAATACGGAGACAATCAGGAAAACTGTATTTCATCACTCAATAAGAAATAAAGACCTGTGAAACATTCAAAATTCATGTGTACGATGAAGAGAATAATTAAACAAGGCATTCCAAGATTCCTAAAAATCCATTCTCTTACAAATATGGAGGAAGGATCAACAGTTCAAGTGTGTGTATCACAGATAAAACAGTTAGGATCTTATCATCAATTCATTTAGGTAACTTAATTCTCCGCATACAGCAAGAAGAAATATGTAAGGAAATCCAGTACTTGGATCAAAGTACAGCAGATAACGAGAGGGGAGACGGAAAAGAGATCTGACCTATTCTGCTCTCATACTACAAATGTCGCAAGAAGAGCATGCAACACAACCCAATAGATGATCACACTAAGCCGTAGAACAGGCTGCCGCATTAGTGTCCGATCACAGGATACCCTAGTAGTGTTTCAAACACAATATTGTTTTAGTTAGATAACAACATTTCAGATGCATACAAAAATGAAAGCAGGAGATGCAATTTGTTTACCATAGACCATCTATCATGTCGGTTATGGGTCTTGTAAACCGTGGGACGATTCTTGATGTCGTCATTGACTTGAAACCATGAGCTGAGAGGAAAGAAAGGTGTTATCAGCAGTTCGAAGATGTGAATACAAACCAAACCATAAGGAGAAGAAGACAAGAAGACTGCGTAAATGAATGTAACCAAGACACAAAACATGTCATTAACAGAAAACTCCACAACTGCATACCTAGCTCAAAATATGACCTCATATACAGATGAAAAATAATCAAATACCCTTTCTCTTCCTATACCCTGTGCCCTACTACCCAGAAGAAAAAGCAAAGTAAAGAGGGAAGAAAGGACTTTTATATTTCCTAACCAACCATTGAAGTGTTCTCTTAAAACCATAATGCATTTCTAAGATTATATATCACCACAAAAACATAATCTACCACACAGCAAGAATGAGTATAAACCAAAAACAAAAAAAAGGAAAAGAAAAAAGACAAAATTGACAAGGCATGAAACCCCACAAGGTTAGAGAAAGAAGTGAAACTATCGAGGTTAGTTTTTTAGGGTTGAAACTATCGAGGTTATATAAGAGGAAAAAAATGTTATCGGCAATATGATGTTTGAAAACCTTCATGCACTATGTTACATCCCTAACAAAACCACATCCACAATCACAGTGAAAGGAAGCTCAATCTCAAACCATTTGACATTATTATAAACATTGGACTCTACTCACAACATATGACCTGGAAACAAGACAATAGAATACAGTAAACATGCTTAACAATCAGAAAGATTCAAAATAAACTAGCAATAGGAAGTCATTACCCTTATCATCATCTTCATCATCTAGTTTCCCACTATCAGGATCCACATCTATAGCAACAGCTACTTGGTCATTATTAGTTTTTCGCAAACTGCGAACTTGAGATGCAACAGTTCCAGGCACTACCCTTTTGTTGGCCTGCATTGAAAATCAGAAGGTAGTAATGCCAAGAAGTATAGCCTCAGTAAAATAAGGCTTAGTCACGAAATAATGAGGATATTTCAGAGATAAGATACAAAGAGCTTTCAGTGCAAATCCATAGCATGTAATTGTCATATTCCAATTCAAACTAGGTTTTGTATACCAAGTACACTCTTAGTCTTACTACAGGTCTATAGCTTGGTGATCCTATTTTTCTTTTAAGTAGGAGGCAGTTCTAGTGTTTTTCTTCAGAACTCAAACTTTAGCGGACATCGGCACAAAGTACATATACTTTGAACAGAATGATGGGCAGACTCTATATGTGTCCTCAGAATTTCATTTATTAGCGCACATCCTTCACATGTTTTTTTTTTTTTTTTTTTTTGATAATGTGCATCCTTCACATGTTCTTCCAACTAAGGATGATGATGGTAGTCTGTTTAGTTACTATGAAGGATCATTGGCAGAGTCCATTCATATTAGTAGTCGTAGTATTGATCTTGTAATTTCTTGGCCTTCGATTTCTATTACTACCTGTTGTTTCTTGTACCACAATTATCATATTGTTTCGTTAAAGTTCTTGTTTTGTTGCTATCGGTTGTTTTTATGATTATCTGTTGTTTCTTGTACTTACGTTTTGGTTTTTGGGACTGCTTTGAACTATTTTTCCTTAAGTCGAGGGTCTATTGAAAACAATCTTTCTACCTTAAGGTAGGGGTAAGGTCTGTGTACACTGCACTTCTCTAGACCCACTTGATGGGACGTATTGGGTATGATATTATTGTTGTACTAAATGAAAAAAAGTGGATCAGCAATTAAGCATATTTAAATTTTGGAAAACAAAATATGCAGAAAGCAAATAAATATCTCAATATGCTACACTATTTATTTAGTAGAAATTGAAATATGCTACACTTCAATCGGCTGATATGTAAAATTATCAATGATAAAGCAGTCGAGGCACCATGATGGAAACAACAAATAAAATTTAATGAATAGAACTAAATAAATGAAACGACATACCACTGGCTCTATCTCTATAATCTCTGATGAAGAATTTGCTAGTTGCCCCATGCTACTAGCACCTCGAAGCATGGTTAATTGAGATTCCTTGTCACGCAAAGAGTTCTCAAGAAATTCTTCTTTCCTCACCAGCTGTTCTACTTTATCTTTCTCTACTTTCAACATCAAATCTCTTGTCTGTGCCAGTGCACGCAGGTCCTCCACCTCAGATATTACAGCCACCACCTGTTTCTCTAACATTTCTTTATAATCATGAATCTGGTTAACTTTTGCATCATCATAATCCATATCATGAGCCTGGATTCGAGAAATCATCTTGTCTACCCATGCCAAAAAGTCATGGATTTCATCACTATCTCTTTTGCTACTCATCTGAGCAGAAGCTATTGCATCATTAGTGCATCTTGTAACTTCTTGCCTCAAGAAAGAAATCTCTGTATCTCGCTCTTGTAATTGTGACTGAAGATTCTCAACCTCGGACAGAAGGCTTTCAGATAGTTGATGAAGTTCATCAAATTTGCTTACTGTAACAGAAAGCTTCTTCATGGTCTTTCCACGGGAAACTTCAAGGTTCTCCATATCTTTATTTTTTTGAAGCAAGAGTCTCTCCATTTCCTCATTCTTGTTTGTTTTGTCTTCCATTTGGGCCTCCTCCTCCTCAAGTGCTTGCATCAGTGCCTCGTTTTCTATTGTAATACGAAATGTAACTTCTACCAAGTTAGAGTTCAGATAAAAGCTGATAACAACAAAAAGATTTTAAGTTCAAAACTTCAATAAAATCACCTTGTTCCTTTGCCTCTAGCATGTCTTCAAGTGATTTAACTCTTAACTGTAAGTCAGCAAAGTTAGATTCCTGATCTTGCAGTTCTTTTATCCTGTGTGTCAGAGAATCTTGTTCCTTCTCCATCAGTTTCACCTTCCTGTGTAAATCATCCATCTGAGATTTTGCTATCTGAAGCTCTTGTAAAGAACTCTTTGAAATAGATTCAGCTTCCTTAATCTGACTAACAAGTTCTGCACATATTTTCTCTCTCTGAACATCTTTGTCCTGAAGTTCTTTCTGCAGACTTGCTATAGCAGCTTTCATATCCCTTTGACCAAATTCAGCGATATCATTTTGCACACTCATAATATCTTTCACAGCCATGAATAGTCTATCTATTACTGACCTAATACCTTCCTCAGTAAACCGGTCGGTCATCTCAGCCAAATCATGTCCTTCAGCTAAACTTTGATACACAGAATTGATTTTGGGAGCCCCAGAAGCTAAGCTGCTTCCAACCAATTGGGATTTTCTGCTTTCAATTTCCATGACCAAAGTGGTACAAGCTTCATAAAGCATAGCATTGTATCTTTGCACCATAAGCAATTCTGCATCTTTCTCCTTTTGAATAGATTCTAACTGCATCAGGTCTGTCTTCAATGAATTTGAGTGTTGCTTGTCGTGGGATATTTCTTCATGTATGGTTTTTAATATTTCAGATAAACGAGCAGCTTCTTCATGCAATAAATGTGATTGCCTGTTTAACTTTTGGTTGATAGAACCAATTTCTTTCCCAAAAACCTGCAGCAAGTACACAAACATTCTTACTTCAATGGTCCTTTCAATTCTCCATCTAAGAATTTCTGGGAGAATCTATAGAATGGAATTGTCCTAAATGAATTTCAGATTAGAAAGGGCAGTAAACTGACAAATTGTTTGACACAAAAAGTTGAAAAGATCCGAGACTAACATATCTTTTGAAAACGGCAGATGAGGATGAAAAATGCAGTAGCAAATTTCAATTTTATGTAAACAGTAATTCAACTTAAACAATATAAACAGCAATTCAAGGCAGAAGTAACTAAAAGCACAAAAGAAAGCAATCAAACAGAGACTGTGGAAGCAGGAAGTGTATAATAGAGAGCGGTCATTTGACTATTACAAGATAGGAAGGGAACTCAAAAAAAATTACGTCAAGAGACAATTACACTGAAAAATTCCTAGTCCTAATCTGGTAAAGAATCAATGAGAACTGGTACAGTGTATTTCAAAAGGTTTGACACTAACAGGATTTACTAAAATATGTCTGGTAATTTTCCCTGACATATGGTAAATCAATTGCAGGAGAGACAAACAAATTTAGTGCGACATGAAAAAAATGAATTTCCTACTCCCCTCCTCCCAAATAAGAAAAAAAATCCTCTTTCCTCCACCAGACTTGTTGAAAATCAACTACCTTGTTTTTATTTTGAGAAGTTGAAAAGCTACCTCAGCAATTTTCAAATATTGAAGCATGTCCTACAATGTATATCATTCCCACCCCAGAATCAACATCAAGAGGAAATCTACCTTTATCAACCTTAATAAGATCATCAAAGTTCTTGATTATTAGATGCCACGTCATTGAATAAACTAGGTTAAAAGGCTGATTGGGAAATCTTTTTGAAAAGGATTTTTCTTTTTTTGCGAAGGACTGATTGGGAACTCATAAAATGCAAAGAAAAACTAAAAAACGTAGAAATAAATATGAAAAAAATTCAAGTCAACCCCACAACCCAAGCAGAAAAAAATCAGCCATAGAACAATAGGGCAGGAGAAAAAAGTAATCTGTTTTCTTGATGATCCTGTCACCGTTTTCACAAAACAATAGGAAGATGATAGAATTGGAACTTCACAGCCCAAAGATATTTATAAGCATTAAGAAAAGTAACATGAAATGACATAAAACTAAGGTACCTTGTTTTCTGGTTCCGCAAAGGTAAGGCCACTTGAATCAGCCACAAGTAGAGGAAAGTGATTTTGATCAGTTGGTTCTTGGCAAACTTTCATACTAGAACCAAGATGGTGCATAGTCTCCAAATCCTTGGATAAAACATCAGTGAGCAAACGGTCAACAACATAGAGATCCTTCCCTAGCTGATCCACACCAGATTTTAGCATCGTAATTTCAGCTAATTGGTTCTTTCTTTCTTCTGAGTGAACGGAAGATAACTTTTCTAAACGTGCAAGAGCTTCATGTTTAGCAACTTCAGCAGATTCTTTTTGTTTGGACAGTCCAGAGAGTTCACTCAGAGACTTTGCTAGCTCCTCTTGGAGGCCATCATTTCTTTCTTGCACCTCATTTAACTCGGCAAGAAGTAGCTCAGCTGCTCTTTTAGATTTCTTTGTTTCATGTTCAGAAGATGCAAGAGCTGATTGCAAATCATGGCATAATTGCCCAACTCTTTTTAGCTTCTCAACTGGATTATCGATGTTAGAGCCAACATTAACTTCATCCAGGGTACTCAAAATCATGCTCAAGGTGTACTCTTTTTCTTCCAACTGATCTCTCAGGATTGAACACTCAGATTCTATTGTCTTTATCCTCTCAGGGTATACAGATAGATCTTTTATCCTTCCTTCATAGTCTGAAATAGCATTTTCCTGCAATCTGATCTCGGACTTTAAGCACTCAACTTCACCATTCAGTTCTTCAATTGATTGCTTCAGGCTGTCCCGATGTTGCACCAACGACTTACCTTTCCTAACTGCAACATTCAATTTTTCTCTTAAAGAAGATGACTTCTGTTCCTCTTGATTGAGTAGATGTTGCAGTTCTTTATTTCTGATACCCAATTCTTCCAGTTCACGAACCAATGATTGATTTTTCAATGCAATACTCTCCTTTTCCTCCTTCAATGACAACAAGTCACTTAGAGCATCCTCCAATTTTCTGTTGAGAGCACCTCCATCTGCATCTTCATCGCAACTGACATTACTTTCTCTCTTTTCTTCATGAGAGAGATCAGCCCCTTTACCAACATGCTCAAGAGGAGTTGTATCAGACTCAGTAGGTTTCCCCAAAGAAAGTGTGGTATACTTATCTATAAGCTTCCTAATTAGCTGCTCCAAAGATTCAGTGCTACCAGAGCTAAATAACACATCATCTGTTTCAGAAGTCCAAAGGAAATCTTTGATCACATCTTCCAATCTTCTTATTTCACCTTCAAGATGATGAATACGGTCCTCTGCTCCAAGCATTTCATTCAGTTTCTTCTGCAAGTCACCTACTCTGCTCTGCAAGTCATCATTACTCGTTTCGGATTGGGCAGCCTTCCTTGACATTTCCTCGAAATCAAAGTTCAGAGACTCCAAACTCTTCAAAAGTAACTCTTTCTCACTGACAACCAATTGATATGCATTTTCAAGCTCAGATATTTTTCTATTTGACTCTTCAAGTTCAGCACTTGTTGATGCAAATAATGATTCAGAATTATCATACTTTTGTTGGAGCGAGTTGTACTGGTTTTCAGCTTCTGAAACAGCAAGCACTAACCAACCAATCCGATCTTCTGGCTCCAGAGATCTTAAGTGTGAAGGCATGTCTATCCTGTCCAAAATCTCTTCCCACTTCTGAACAAGGTTGTTTCTTTCCATCAAGGATTGTTCAAGCATCTCATTTTGTTCTGCCAACCCATAAAACTTGCCCTGGAGCTCCTCAAATCTTATTTTAAGGACTTCGGAAGAACCCATGTTTGGCTGTGACGCCTCTTTCCATCCATCACCAAGGGCATATCCTGCATCAGAGTATGATCCTCCAATTGTGCTCTTGTGATCCCAATCAGTCAGAGGTAAAGAGTTCCCAGCAACTGACTTCGCCAACCAATCAACTTTATCAATGATATCCTTTGAATGGAAATGATCCGGAAGCTCCAAATCTTCTAAAATCTCCTCTATTTTCTGAAGAACAGCGTCTTTGAGATAGAATGTCTCCCTTAGTGCAGTAGCAGAGTTGCGAATGTACGAGAGCTCAGATTCCAAAGCTTCCGTGCGCTCACCTGCCTCAGAATAGGTCATGAGTTTCATTTCTACTTCCTGAAGCCTTGCATCTTTCACCTGTAACTCCTCAGAGCATTTCTGCAGTTCAGAAGATGTGTCTGCAAGAGACTGTTTAAGACTGTCACGCTGCACAATCAGACCTTTGCCTTTGGTGACTGCTATGCCAAGCTTCTCTCTTAGAGATGACACCCGCTGCTCAGACTGTTCAAATTCAGCAACTTTCTCTTGATATTGAGAACCAATATATACAACATCCTCCTCAACTCTCTTCAAACTTTCCCTAAGGACTACAACTTCATTTTCACATTGAACAAGTAATGAGCTCAAGTGATCCATTTGTCCTTGCAAATCAATCACTTGTGCTTCCTTGGAAGCACATTCCTCCCTGGACAACCTCACATCTTCAGTTGCCCCTTTATATTTCTGAACAAGGAGAGAGGTCAGGGACTCTAGACATGATACTGGCTCATTAATGTTGATTTCAAAGCTATCTAGAGAAATGACTCCCTCAACCACTTGAACCACCCTTAAAATAGAATCTGATCCAAGGGATCTTTTGCTCAGTTCTTCAAACTCTTTTGTCCTTGCCGTCAACTCAGATTTCAGCTTTTCATTTGCAGACTCAACTTGTGATTTTTCATCAAGAAACCTTTGCACCTGCTCCAGTAGGGAATCAAAAGCACCAGGATGAGAAAGATCTACAGATTTCTTGGGATCGTCAACTTCATCTTCTTGTAGATTCGCTGGCATTTCAGTCACAAGTTTCTTGAGGTTACCATAAATCTTATATAAAAGACTGACAGACTTTTCATTTTCAACTTGCAAGAAGTCTAACTTCTCATTGGCTTCACGGGAGGTACTCAACATTGACTCATGGCGAGCAGCTTCAACTTGACCCTGCAATGCCTCAATCGCATTGATAGCAGCATCAATAGATGCAGCAGTACGACTACTTAAGTTTATGCACCCTGGATCATGGTCTACTCTTGAAGGCAAAGAGGAGCCAACGGACTCAACAGATAAATCTAGCCTCTGCAGTGTCTGAAAAATCTGATCAATTGTAGAGTTCCATTCTTCTTGGAGTATTAATCCTCTGTCAGAAATTTCCTTGTAAAGACCTTCTACCTGATTAGAGATGCAAGAGCCCATTTCTTTGCAGCTTTCACGCATTTCACCCAGCTGGTTCTGCAAAATAGGAAGTTTTTCCTGAATGCTACTAAGATTCTCCCTTAACTGACTGTTCTCAGCTTTTGTAGCGACTTCTTGCTTGTGCAAAGCTTCATTAAGGACCATAAGCTCTCCCTCCCTTTCTTTAGCATTCCAGAAACATCCCCCTAAACTTTCATTGAAAACCATTAGCTCAATGTTTGCTCCTCCCAAAATGTCAATGTATTCATTCAGAGACTCGCATTTGGCCCTCAGTTCTTCAGCAGCAACCTCAGTGGCTGTTTTACTACTCTTCTCTCCTTCGAGAAATTGGTAGCCAGCTGCCAGTACCAAATCTTTCAGCAACGCCCTTAATGTTTTTGTTAGCCCTTGAATCAGCACATAGGGATCTGCATCTGTTCGATTTTCAGACGACTGGAGTTCCTCTGGTTGGTGCTCGTCATCATGGTCTTTTGACTCAAAAGCTTGAATAAGTTTTGACACACCAGGTGAAACAGCTTTACCAGACGACCTACTCATAGAAATTAACTGAGAGTGCACCTCTTCAATTGCATTATCAAGCTTTTCAAGTACTCTATCTGCCTCCTCCATGTGTCTATTCATAACTCCAAACCAATTTGAACCATCATCATCAATTAGATTTTCTGGTGAAAAGTTAGAGTGGCAAGAACCTTCAAGTTGATGCCCAGCTTCTTCCTTAGATTGATATGCAAAGCTACTTTGTTTAGGTGACTCTGTTTTCATCGTTTCAGACAACTCCAATCTTCTCTTCAGATGCATGTTCTCCTCAGTCAGATGTTCAATAAGCAGACTTGCGTCTTTCAGGTCATATTCCACCTTAATGCACGAGTTCTTGTATTCTGCCAACTGAAATGACTGTTTCTCAGTTTCACTGAGAAGATACTTCTTCTGCTCCTCAAGCTCATTTCTCTCTTCCATCACCGAGGTCAAGTGCCCCTTTGCTTTAGCCACTTCCATCTGTAGAGCTTCAATTAGAGACTTCGACTCCAAAAACTCTGATCCTAGTTTCTCAGTTTCACTGAGCAAAGACTTATTCTCCTCCTGAAGCTGGTTCTTTGCTTCACTTACAGATATCAAACTCTCATTTATGTTCTTGTTCTCAACCTGAAGAGCTTCCACAACATTTTTGTAGTCCAACAATTGAGCAAACAGATTCCCGTTCTCACTGATTAGGTGTTCCTTCTCTCCGTGAAGTTTCATTTTCTCCTCACTCAAAGAAGTGAAGTTCTTCGATAAATCTTCATTATCCAACTGCAATGATCCGAACAAAGCTTTAGACTGTGCTAGATCTGTTCCCAATTTCTTATTCTCAAGAACAAGATTCTCCTTCTCCTCCAAAAGCTTTTTATTCTCTTCAGACAACAAATTAAGGCTTCCTATTAAGCTCTCATTTCGAACCTGTAAAGTTGCCACCAAATTCTGGCAGTCGACCATCTCTGAAGACAAACTTGCATTTTCACCAAGTGATATTTCCAATTTAGTCTGCAACTCATTTATTCTATCAGAAAATTCTCCAACCTCACCTTTAGAAATGCGAAGCTGCTTTTGGAGGTCATCCCTTTCAGATACAATCAATTGAAATTCAGATCTTGATTGTGCAAGCTGATCAGCGAGGACATCATTCTTCTCTCCAAGTTCAGACGATGAAGCTTTGGCCGCAGATATTAGATCAGTCAACTTATGATGTTGACGGCTGAGTTCCATCTGAATTTCTGACTCTTCAGATAGCTGCAAACAAGATACATCTTTTGCAAGACTTGCAAGGTATAGCTGTTCTTTGAGCTTCTCAAAAACGTCAAAAAGTTTTAGAGAAGGTGCATTTGGAGCTGAGTCTCTGCGCGTGAGCAAGAACTTAAAGTCATCTTCATCAAGGTCTCGGACCACCTCCGCCAGCTGACACAAGCTAATATAACTTGCATCTGACCTAGATGAGATGTTCACCATCTTATTCTCCGCAGAATTCTCAAAAACAATATCGCTGGAGTCAGAAATTTGAACCTCAGAAGCTAGTTTTTCTTCCATGCGTGAACCAGAAACTGCATCTTCCATCTGATGACCTACCATTTGAGAACTTATTAAAGAGAGTTCATCCATTTCAGATAAAGAGTAAACAGTATTTAGTTGCCTACCCCTGTCCTCAGCTATTTCAGCGTTCTGAGTTGCTAAAACAGTTAACGGAACATTGTTTGGCTCGCTGAGTTGAATGTCTTCGGCTTTTATCTCTTCCTTGCCCTCATCTCCCACTAGAGTGGCGGTCTGGCTAATAGAAGTCTCACTTGGTTCGTTCAAAGGAAGCTTCTTGTCTCCTTCAATCACTACCTCACTGCTTGAATCACCTTTCTTCGAACCTGAATTATGTGATTCCTGCATTGTCCCTACCCAGAAACAATGAGACTTTCATTATAGGCAAATATGCACAATTGGATATATGGCATGCAAAGGGCATGGATGTCAAGAGAGAAGGCACAACCTACATCTGTTACCTGCTCCTGCACATGCAGCCTTTCCACTTCTACTTGGTGAGCAACTGCTTCATCAGCACCGGAATAAGATGAGATTTCAACAGGCACATCCGTTGCAGAACTTATAGTGGACACATCAGAAGCAATAATTCCTGGAGCTTCCAAATGATCATCCTTTACATCCTCATTTACCATTCTGGCATTAGCATGTTCAGAAATTGAAGATGAGTCAACAATACCCTGATCACCAGAATCTGAATTCAATGCAGCTTCAAGTTCCCCAGCATCCTCTTTTACCAGCTTACCACTGGCTGGTGTTGTTTCAACTGTGTCAACATTGTTCGACTCATCAAGAGGAGTTTCAGCATGTTTTTTGGTGAGAGACTCCGAGGAAGAAGGAGTACCATCACCTCTCTGAAGTAGTTTTTCTCCATCAGGAACTTGGTCTGATTTTGCCGTCACATCAACAAGATCTGGTGTAGAATCACCAGCAGATCTACTGGCTTTACTTGATTTACCACCTTTACCGTCTTTCTTCTGTCTGAATTGTTGAAGCTGGTAAACCAAAAAATATCACATTTAATCAGAATAAAACAAGATAAGCTTATTTTACGTAAGAGATCATACCGGACATAAAGAAAGTCATCCATACATCGTCAGTGAAATCTTTATAATCTGAGTTTCCTCTAATACTAGCAGAGTCACAAGATACGAGTCTCACAAGTCCTATACAACATTGAGTTACACATGAACATATGAATTCTTCCAAAACGAGAACTTTTTTTTCTTTTTCTTTTTTTTGAATAATTTACATGCACGCATATCCATACAGAGACCATAAATAATTCATCGAATCGTGTCGGTAACTAAAAAGAGCATACAACACAAACTTTTCTAAAAAAATGGTACATTGAGAACATGTTGGACACCATCAAAAAGTGTTGGATATTTTTTTTTAAAAAAAACACAATACGCCGAAGGATGGAAAGCATGAACCAAATGTTTGATGAAAACAGGTTGTTGGTTGGGAAGAAGACCAGTGCAAAGGCTATGGTGGCCAAAGTAAAGAAGACAACCTCAACAAGAAGAAGAAATGTATTGTGACGTGGTGAAACAAGAATAGTTTTGCATGCAAAGCTGAGGGTTACAGTGACACACAAGGATTATAGCATCGCGGAATATTCCGTCTTGGCGCGATGTTTTGGGGATTTTAACGCTACACTCTAACTATATAAGCTTCAACCCTACTATGTATCAGGGAATTTTATAGTTATTAGCACTCGCTGGATAGAATGAGAATATTAGGATGAACATAATCAAGACTGAGATTCTTCAAAACTTAAAATTAAGGGTTTTTTTTTTATCAATGAAACTCGAAAGTAAGATTTAGACTTGAACCTTATGAGATTGGGTTGAGTTACATCATGAGTGTTCCTAACGTCAAGATTAACTCACAATTAGAGTTGGGTTTAGCAAAGATTAAGGGAAAACGGCAGAATTTAAGGGTAATCCTATATTATTGTTCCTAATGCAATTCTCTGGTAATGTCAATATATTGTAGAGATTATCACATTAATAGTGCAGTTGGAAGTAAAAAAGAGTTGTACGAGCTTTGAAGTTGATAACCCTACTTATAGCCTAATTTTCATTCTTGCATAAAGCATGAGGTATATAATATTTTCACTAAAGTATTGTGCTTGAAAAACATGCTGGACGGTCTTAAATTTTCTTTTTTATTAATTTGTCAAAACGGGGATCTTAATACCTATGGTAGAACGTGGTCAGTAATCAGAGCAGATGCTCCAGTAATACTCGTGGAGAAAGAATTGTACTTAACTAATGTAAAGAAGAGACATCTGATACCCAATAGCAAAGAGATTGCAGTAGTTTTATCACTCACATGTAATCTCTATGTAACTTCAATGTGTAACATTTTAAAAAAAAATCACCCACAAACATATGAAGGACAGCTAGTTGTGCACATATAAAAACTTTGCGGGTCAAAAGAAGCTACTCCTTCCGTTTCACTTTGTTTGTCTTAATTTCCTTTTCAATCCGTTTCAAAAAGAATGTCTTTTTCCTTTTTTGACAGCTCTTAAATTTTAACTTTCCACGTGACATGTTTAAGACCACAAGATTAAATGAAATATTGATACATTTTATCTATCTTTAATTCAAGACCATAAGATTTAAAAGTCTTATAACTCGGTGTCAACTAAAATCAGACGAACAAATTGAAATAGAGGGAATACTAAGTACTAACAAGCAAAGGTTAACACTAGAAGAAATGCCATAACCATTTACTTCTCCATTTTCTCTTATTTTATCAACTACACCACAATGCAAAACAAGTTCGGATTAGCTACACGAATCGTCATTTTCCTCTATAATACAGCACGAGCAGGTCTTAGAATTCAATATAACAAAGATTCATCATCATTTAAACTATTTCTAGTCTAACTCAATCCTCCTCTATTATTTGGGCTTAGGACCAGCTATACTACACTCCAATTTTCCTAATTTCTCATATTTCACACCAGCAATTATTACACAATTTTACAACAGGTACCTGCTACACCCACCCCTACCTGCACAAATATCGAGTAACTCTGCCACCTAAGCGAAAAATGGTTACCTTTTTACGACCGGCAGCAAGCAGATCGGTTCGGTTCTTGTTCTTGTCCATCCGATTCCGATCAAATACAGCTGCAATTCAATTAATGCTTTTCTAACACCATTATCCTTCAACAATCAAACTGAAAAATTCCAAAAATACAAAAAAAAAATCAAATAAAAATCAGAAAAAAAAAACCTAAGATTCAAATACAGAAAAATGAAATGAAATGAACGATTCGATTACCTTTCGAGTTTCTACAATGAAATCTGAATAGCAATTGGTATGAAATTTCAATTATTTTTTGCTCTGAATATATATATACATATATATATAATATATATAATTTCCCTTTTTTCGGTTGAGAAGTATGAAGACGACGGTGAATTATCTTAGATCTGACGCAAAAGTTGTTGGTTTTCTGGTGAAAAAATTGGGTAGGCCCAATTTGGGTTATTATTGGGCCTTATACTACGATAACCCGTACCCGGCCCATTTTACTAGACATGGGTTGGAAAAAATAAAATAAAATTTTAATTAAAAACAAATCTAGAAGAAGAATAATGGACAAGTAAAATAAATGAAAGAATATTTTGAAAATAATTTGACCAATCAAAACTTTTTGAAGAAAATGTTAGACAATCAAGGGTATAGCCTAGTGGTCCAATGTTATTTGTTCATTGTCATTTTATAAATTTTAAGCTGAATCTCATTATAAGAGTTCAACCAATATATGTTGGTAGTTTAACTTTCTACACTATTATTGTACTTTGACCTTTTATAACATGTTATTCATCTTATTTTTCAGGTTATTAGATAGTTATATCTAGAGTAATCTGATAGATGAAGTGATAACGCAAAAAGATCAAATAATGTATAAGAATTAAAGCTAGAATGCAAATAAAGCAATCCAATAGTCTTAGCAAATGTCATCAATCCATACCATCAATAGACACTATTACAATTGTAGCTTGTTACATAAATAGCCAAATTGTTTTAGCCTTCCACAATAATAGGGAAAAGGTAGAAAATAAAGGAAGATGCAAGTCATATTTCCTACTTAGAAGAAATAGTCATCAACTTGTAAACTAATTCTTCAATATTTTTATCTGAACTCCCTCCTTCATCCACAACATTTCTAGCCAATTCTTTCCATTTCTTTGCATTTTCCCTAATCACTTTTCCTTTATCTTCTTCAATCACTAGTTTTATACATTCTTCTATAACTTCTCTTCTTACTATCCCTTTTTCATCTTGTTTGGCTCTAACACCTATCTCCCAAACATCTTTCACAAGCTTTGCATTTGTTGGTTGATCTGACCATTGTGGCATTGTCACCATTGGCACTCCCAAACTAATTGCTTCCAGAGTCGAATTCCATCCACTGTGCGTCAGAAAACACCCTGTTGATTCATGTTCCAACACTTGTAATTGTGGACACCATGACACCACTAGTCCTTTTTCAATTGTTAATTCCTCTAAAAAGTTCTTGGGAAGTTTGGATTCTTCAGTAGACCTAACAACCCACAAGAAGTTGTTGTTGCTATTCATCAAACCCCATGCCAATTCTTCCATTTGCTTAGCTTCTAAGTTGGTCATACTTCCAAATGATACATACACCACTGAGTTAATTGGTTGATGGTTTAACCAATTTAGACATTCATTTGTCATTGGCTTGAAGACACTAAGGCCATACTCGTTGTCATCATGTTGTCTCTTGTCTAAGTACATTGATGGTATTGTTGGTCCAATTGTCGTGATTGGATATATCTTGGACATATAATCAATTACCTACATGTATGTCAAACAATAAAAATTTCATGTAACTATTTGTATAATTTGTACAATAACTTAGGTGACTAGAAGATGAAGTCTGAGGTATTATATGGTTTAATTCTACTATTCATGACGGAGTCAAAATTTTCACTAAGCGGATTCAAAATATGAAGAAGTTAACACAAAATATATAGTGTAATTTTTCAGTTCGGATGAATCCCCTTCCTCCCCACCTGACTCTGCCCCTGGCTACTACATAATACCTCACAGAATGGATGTTTTTTTTTATTAAACTTCAAACATGTAAGCTTTAATAAGTAAGTTATGGAGGAGCCCTAATACGAAATGGGGAGAAGTCTTTTTCTTGTAAATACGAAAACTACAACAAACTTCGTGAACATATGCTTTGTCAGTTCGTTTTTTATATAACTTCAATTCAATAGCTAAGAACTCGAAGAAGAAACAGAACGACAATAGTATATATGTTACCTCTTTCTCCAACTCATAGAAGCTGTTGATTAGAACCCAATCAACTTTGTCAAGATTTGAGAATTGATTCGCTAACATTTCAATTATTCTTTCTGCTTCAGGACTAATAACAAAAGAAGGTACATCTGATGCATCGATCGGACTTGAAAATCCAGGAATTAAGATTTCTTCATCATTTTGAGTAGGTGGAAGTTTTATTACCCCTTTATGAACATGGTAATAAATATTATCCACTGCACAATTTTGTGTGAAAAATGCAGCACTAATTAATCCAAAATTCTTTGCCACTTCAACAGCCCAAGGAAGGAATGGATCATATACTATGCAATTTACAGGACATCCACTATCTGCTAATTTTTGAATAAGCTGAGACAGAGTATCCGAGCCAACTTCTTTGAATCGTGTTATGTAGGCCACGAAAGTTTCTGCTTGGTGGAAACCACCATCATCGTACCCATCAGATATGGCCTCTATTGATACTGAAGTTGGCAATTCTTGCATTGTTTTCAAGAAGTATTTTGTGGTTGCTATAGTGATTTTAACACGTTTGGATTGTAAACGTTTGGAGAATTGGAGCATTGGGTTGATATGACCTTGGCCTGGAAATGGCAAGATCAAGCAATGAGCTTTGTGAGTAGTCATTTTTTATTTTGCAACTTCTCAATGAACGAGTTGATAGATAGGATGAGAAAAATTATGTGGTTCTTATAGTTAGTTGATAGAGTTGAAGTGTGTCTTGGCTTCTTCTGCCTATTATTGATGCCAAGTTTTTATTGCAAACATGTGCAATGACATAAGAAATTTATACCAATATATATTGTTGAATGCTTCTTTCTATTGTATATCAACCAATATATGAATGCTTCAAATGAGTTGCTAAACTACAAAGTTCATCACAGTCATCTTGATTGCAAAAACAATAAAATAATTATTTACATTCAAAAGCCATCCAATAGTTTTAGCAAATAGACAGGAAATGACTCATTGACCATCACATATCATCAATTTATACCATCAATAGACAATATTACAATTAAGCAAAATACACTTGTTTATTTTTCTACTTGGGAGAAATAGTAACCAACTTGGAAACAAATTCTTCAATGTTTTTATCTGAACTTCCACCTTCGTCCACAGCATTTCTAGCCAATTCCTTCCATTTCTTTGCATTTTCCCTAATCACTTTTCCTTTATCTTCTTCCATCACTAGCTTTATACATTCTTCTATAACATCTCTTCTAACTATCCCTTTGTCATCTTGTTTGGGTCTAACTCCCATCTCCCAAACATCTTGCACAAGCTTTGTATTTGTGGGCTGATCTGACCATTGTGGCATTGTCACCATTGGCACCCCCAAACTAATTGCTTCCAGAGTCGAATTCCACCCACAGTGCGTCAGAAAACACCCTATCGATTCATGTTCCAACACTTGTAATTGTGGACACCATGACACCATTAAGCCTTTATTAATATTTTAAAATATATTTTTATTTTTTATATTAACATAAGAACTACAACTTATAATGTTTGTTCATAAATAATCCTTCCCACTAAGTTGCAATTCTTATCTTGTTAGCATATGAAAAAAAAAACATTTTATAGCTTGAATTTCGAGAAAAAAATAATCGAATAAAATGGAGAGAGTAAAATGAAAAAAAATAAAATTGATTAATGTAATTTAAATAACTATTTATGTTTATCCTAAAATTAAAACAATTAATTTTTTATGAGGTTAAGTGCACGCATCTTAGTTTAACTTTTTTAAGTACGTAATTATTTGACTTCAAATTTAAATTAGT
>JAJOOS010010871.1:0-25897 GCA_029582725.1 Solanum chiquidenum | reverse complement strand
CTTCACTAGTCTGTCCCTTAGCTAGGATAGCTTTTATTTGAATCTTTCCTTGTAAGGGGAGAGTCTCCCTCATTTATGCTTCCCTAGAATCTTTGTATCGAGAGGAGTCCTCTCATATAGGTGCATAGAATATAGGTTCTTACTTGTTTGGTGAAGAGTTGGAGAACCAACTAAGGATACTTAGTAGGCTACCAACTCTTGCACCACCTTTTGTGGAGGTAAGGTTTATGTCCCCCTCTTTGTAGTTCTGTGTTTTTATTTATGCTAAGGCCTGGGGGTGTTGCTAAGCCCCTGACCCCCACAAGGGTCGTTAAAATAAAAAATAAAAAAAATAAAAAATAAAAACCTAAAACTATAAATCATAAACCTAAAACCTAAGCGTTAAGAAACCCTAAACCCTACAAACCCTAAAATGAACACTAAAAACCATTTAAAACGCCTACAAAATCCTAAGCTCTAAACCCTATATCCTAAAAATTTGTAAACCCTAAATCTAAAAAAACACAAAAAAACAACCTAAGCCCTAAACCCTAAACCCTAAAAAATCCTAAGAAACACTTAATCCTTCAAAACCCTAAAAAGCCCAAAAAACCCTAAACCTAAAAAAACTCTAAGCTCTAAACCTTATAAAGCACTAAATTGTATATGCTAAACCGTAGAAATAGAAAAAAATCCTAAGCCCTAAACCCTAAACCTAAAAACTCCTAAAAAAGCTTAACCTAAATAACCCAAAGCGCTAAACCCTAAAAATCTAGATAAAACCCATAATATAAATACATAAACCTAAAATAAACTAAGCCCTTAATCTAAACCTAACTTAAAACCCTAAATCCTAAACCTAAAACCCTAAGAAACCCTAAACCCTAAATTTTAAGAAAACCTAAATTCTAAAAACCCTAAATACCATTTAAAACCCATACAAAACACTAAGATCTAAACCCTAAATCCTAAAATTCGTAAACCCTAAACCTAAACAACACAAAAAAATCCTAAGCCCTAACCCTAAACCCTAAAAAACCCTAAGAAACACTTAACGCTTAAAAACCCTAAAAAAAACCCAACCATTCCTAAACTTTAAAACTCTAAGATCTAAACCCTATAAAGACCTAAATCGTATATGTTAATCACTAAAAAACACACACAAAAAAATCAAGCCCTAAACCCTAAACCTATAAAATCCTAAAAAACCCATAGCCCTAAACCATAAAAACGTAGATAAAACGCTTAACCTAAGACCTCAAACCTAAAAAACCCAAAACTATAATAAACCCTAAGAAAAACTTATTCCTTAAAAACCCTAAAAACCCCAAACACCCCTACACCTAAAAAACTCTAAGCTCCGAACCCTATAAAGCCCTAAAACATATATGCTAAATCCTAAAAACACAAAAAACCCTAAATCTTATAAACCCTAAAATAAACTTTAAATATCCTAAATATAATTTAAAACCTCTACAAAACCCTAAATCCTATAAATTCGTAAATCCTTAACCTAAACAACACAAAAAAAACCTAAGCCCTGAACCTGAAACCTTAAAAAGCCCTAAGAAACACTTAACCCTTAAAAATCCTAAAAACCCAAGAACCCCTAAACCTAAAAAACTCTAAGCTCTAAACCCAATAAAGCCATAAATCATATATGCTAAACCCTATAAAATACAAAAAATACCCCAAAACTCTAAACCCTAAACCTATAAAATCCTAAAAAACAATAACCTAAAAAATTCAAAACCATAAACCCTAAAAACCTAGATAAAACCCTTAACATAAAATCTCCATCCTAAAAAAATTCTAAGCCCTAAACCCTAAATCCTAAAAAACCCTAAGAAACACTTAACCCTTAAAAATACTAAAAAACCCAACCCCTAAACCTAAAAAATTGTGATCTATAAACCCTTTAAAGCCCTAAATCATATACGCTAAACCCTAAAAAACCCAAAACAAACCCAAGCCCTAAACCTTAAACTTATAAAATCCTAAAAAACAATAACCTAAGCAACCCAAAGCCCTAAACCCTAAATATAGATAGATCCTAAACCTAAAACACTAAGCCCTAAACCCTAACGTAAAACCCTAAATCCTAAGCCTAAAACCCTAAGAAACCCTAAAAACCATTTAAAACCCCTACAAAACTCTAAGCTCTAAACCCTAAATCCTAAAAATCCGTAAACCTAAAACCTAAATAACACAAAAAAAAACCTAAGCCCTAAACCTTGAACCCTAAAACCCTTAAGAAACACTTAACACTTTACAACCCTTAAAAACCATAAAATAAACACTAAAAACCACTTAATACCCTCACAAAACCCTAAGCTCTAAACCCTACATCTTAAAATTCCGTAAACCCTAAACCTCAAAAACACACAAAAAAAAACTAAGCCCTAAACCCTAAAAAACCCTAAGAAACACTTAACCCTTCAAAATCCTAAAATAACCTAAAAACCCTAAACTTAAAAAATCCTAAGCTCTAAACCCTATAAAGCTCTAAATCGTATATGATAAACTCTAAAAATCAAAAAAAAATCCTAAGCCCTAAAACCTTAAAACCTAGATAAAATCCTTCATCTAAAACCCTAAACCTAAAAAAACCCCAAAGCCCTAAACCCTAAATCCAAAACCTAAAACCCTAAGAAATCCTAAACCCTAAACTTTAAGAAACCATAAATCCTATAAACCATGAAATAAACCGTAAAATCCATTAAAAATCCCTACAAAACCCTAAGCTCTAAACCCTAAATCCTAAAAAACACAGAAAAACAGTAAGCCCTAAACCCTAAAAACCATAACCTAAAAAAGGCAAAGCCCTAAACCCTAAAAACCTACATAAAACCCTTAACCTAAAAAAAAGCTTGACCCTATACCCTAACCTACAACCCTTAATTTTAAGCTCCAAACCCTAAATTCTAAAAATTTGTAAACCCTAAAGCTAAATAACACAAAAAATCCCAAGCTCTAAAAAACCCTAACCTAGAAAACCCAAACCTTAAATCCTTAAAGCCTAGATAAAATCCTTAACTGAAAACCCTAAGTCCTAAACTCAAAACCCTAACCTAAAACCCTAAATCATAAACCTAAAAACCTAAGAAACCCTAAAACCTAAACCTTAAGAAACACTAAAACCTAAAAAACTCTAAGCTCTAAACCCTATAAAGCCCTAAATCGTATATGCTAAACCTTAAAAATCACAAAAAAAACATAAGCCCTAAATCCTAAACCTATAAAATCCTTAAAAACCCAAACCCTAAAATCCTAGATGAAACACTTAACCTAAAACACTTAACCTAAAAAAACCTAAGTCCTAAACCCTAAACCCTAAATCCAAAACCTAAAACCCTAAGAAACCCTAAACCCTTCACCCTAAGAAACCTTAACTCCTATAAAACCTAAAATAAACCCTAAAAATCAATCAAAACCCTAAATCCTAAAAATATGTAAACCATAAACCTAAAAAAAAACTAATCCCTAAACCGTAAACCCTAAAGAGCCCTAAGAAACACTTAACCCTTAAACACCATACAAAACCTAAAACTCCTAAACCTAAAAAAACTCTAAGCTCTAAACCCTATCAAGCCCTAAATCGTATATGCTAAACCCTAAAAAACACATAAAAACCATATGCCTTAAACCATAAACATATAAAACCCAAAAACCCTAAACACTAAAAACCAAGATAAAACCCTTAACATAAAACCCTAAACCTAAAAAAACCCTAAACCCTAACCTAAAACCCTAAATCCTAAACATAAAACCTTAAGAAACCCTAAACCCTAAACCTTAAGAAACCATAAATCCAATAAACACTAAAACCCATTTAAAAACCATTTAAAACCCCTACAAAACCCTAAGCTCTAAATCCTAAATCCTAAAAATCCCTAAACCCTAAACCTAAAAAACACAAAAAGCCTAAGCCATAAACCCTAAACCGTAAAAAACCTAAGAAACACTTAACCCTTAAAAACCCCGAAAATCCCTAAACCTAAAAATCCTAAGCTCTAAACCCAATAAAGCCCTAAATCGTATATGCTAAATCCAAAATAACACAAAAAAAACCTTAACGTAGAAAACCCGAAGCCCTAAACCCTAAATACCTTGTTAAACCATTAACCTAAATCTTTAAACCTAAAAAACCATAAGCCCTAAACCCTAAACCCTAACCTAAAACCCTAAGAAACCCTAAACCCTAAACCTTATGAAACCCTAAATCCAATAAACCCTAAAAATAATTTAAAACCCCTACCAAACCCTAAGCTCTAAACCCTAAATCGTAAAATACACTTAGAAACACTTAACCCTTAAAAATCCTAAAAAATCCAAAAACTCCTAAACATAAAAAACTGTAAGATCTAAACCCTATAAAGCCGTAAATTGTATACACTAAACCCTAAAAAATACAAAAAAAAAAAAACCTAAGCACTAAACCCAAAACCTATAAAATCCTAAAAAACCATAACCAAAAAAACCCAAAGCCCTAAACCCTAAAAACCAAGATACAACCCTTAACCTAAAACACTTCACCTAAAAAAACCCTAAGACCAAAAACCTTAACCTAAAACCCTATATCCTAAACATAAAACCCTAAACTCTAAACCCCAAATTCAAAAAAATTATAAACCCTTTAACCTAAAAAACACAAAAAATCCTAACCCTAAAAAACCCTAAGAAACACTCAATCCTTAAAACCCCTAAAACCCCAAAAAAAAAAACTAAACCTAAGCTCTAAACCCTATAAAGCCATAAATCGTATATGCTAAACCCTAAAAAACACATAAAAAACCTAAGCCCTAAGCCCTAAAGTTATAAAACCGTAAAAAAACCTTAAGCCCTAAACCCTAAAAACCAAGATAAAACCCTTAACTTAAAACGCTAAACCTAGAATAAACCTATGCCCTAAACCTAATCCCTAACCTAAAACCATAAATCCTAAACTTAAAAACCTTATGAAACCCTAAACCCTAAACCTTATGAAACCCTAAAATAAACCTTAAAGACCATTTAAACCCCCTACAAAATCCTAACTGTAAACCCTAAATTCTAATAATCTATACACCCTAAACCAAAAACACACACAAAAACCCTAAACTCTAAACCCTAAAAACACTAAAAACCCTAAGACCTAAACCTAAATCCTAAAATTCCCTACACCCTAAGCCTTAAACCCTGACCCTTAAAAAACCCAAAAACCCTAAACCTAAAACTCCTAAGCTCTAAACCCTATACAACCCTAAATCGTATATGCTAAACCCTAAAAGACACAAAAAAAACTCTAAGCCCTAAACCCTAAACCTATAAACCCCTAAAAACCTTCACCTAAAAAACCCTTAGACCTACACCCTAAAAACCTAGATAAAACCCTAAACCTAAAACCCTAACCCTAAACCCTAAAACCTAACCTAAAACACTAAATCCTAAAACTAAAACCCTAAAAAACCCTAAACCCTAAACCTTAAGAAATCCTAAATCCTATAAACCCTAAAATAAACCCGAAAAACTATTTAAAACCCCTGCAAAACCCTAAATCGTAATGATCCATAAATCCTTAACCTAGAAACCACACAAACCTAAGCCCTAAATCGTAAACCCTACAAAACCCTAAGAAACACTTAACTCTTAAAATCCCAAAAAAACCCAAAAACCTAAAAAAATCTAAGCTCTAAACCCAATAAAGCCCAAAATTGTATACGCTAAACCCTAAAAAAATAAAAAAAAACGAAGCCCTAAACTCTAACCCTAAAAAACCTTAACCTAATAAACCAAAAACCCTAAACCCTAAAAACCTAGTTAAATCCTTAACCTGAAACCCTAAATCCTATAAATCCTAAAATAAGCCCTAAAAACCATTCATAACCCCTACAAAACCTTAATCTCTAAACCCTAAATCCTAAAAAATTGTAAATCCTAAATGTGAAAAACACAAAACACCCTAAACCCTAAAAAACCCTAAAAACACTTAACCCTTAAAAACCATAAAATATCCAAAAAAACTCTAAACTTAAAACACTCTAAGCCCTAAACCCTATAAATCCCTAAATAGTATATGATAAACCCTAAAACACACAAAAAAATCTTAAGCCCTAAACCTAGAAAACACTATGCTCTAAACCCTACAAAGCTCTAAATCGTATATGCAAAACCCTAAAAAATACAAAAAAGCCCTAAATTGTATATGCTAAACCCTAAAAAAACAAAAAACCCTAAGCCTTATACCCTAAACCTATTAAACCCTAAATCCGAAGCCCTAAACCCTTAAAACCTAGATAAAATTGTTAACCTAAAACCCTTAACCTGAAAAACCCTACACCTTAAACCCTAAACCCTAATCGTACAACACTTCTAAATTTTTGCTAACGCGATGTCTGGTACAAGTCATCGTTGTTGATCTTCTCTAATTCAAGGCCCCATTGTTCTTCTTTATAGTGAGCTATTGCCATCTAGATGCTTGCTTCTTTTCCTTTTGTATTTGTTGTCTATATTTTGTATTTCGTTAGAAAATTATATTTTGTATAGTTTTATCCTCGTAGTTTACGTCCTCTTTGATGCTTATCGTGACCAACGACACTAACTACGGTTTGAGTGTCTACGATCGTCGATAATATAGTAACCCAACCGAGGGTTCGAGTCGTGTCCCAAGGTAGCGGTTTTGAGAATTGATAGTAAAATAAAATATAGTTCTAACTAGGTGTAGCTAAAGAAATTAACGATTAAAAATATTGTAAATCGAAGGGGAGGACACAAAAGTGTCAAATATCAACTTGGGGTTTTGTCACAAGTATAGCTAAAACACCAAAAATAACAAGAAAATCAAGTATAGGGACGAGTTCTTCGGGTGTGACCGCAATACAAGTTGAGATAAATAGTTAGGTACATGCTTTTGATAGAAAATTTGCAAGATAATAGTGACTAGGCTAAGCTTTAGATGGAAATAAGTTCCCTCTCGGGCAACTTACCCCGTTTCATGTGCGTTCCTCTCGGACACCCATTTGCTGCATGAAGACCAGCCTACGCCTTATCTCACTCACTCTCTCGAGCTGAGTGTTAGGATATGGGACTAGGACACACCTTCTCGAGCTGAACCTCATGTCGACCCACTCCGTAGGCCATCAGTCTAGTGGTCTTGGTTTCGCGATCTCCCTCTCAGGCAAGCTGAAAACACATGGGTGGATTTGTATTTGCAACTACAAACCCATTAAATTAAACCACAACCACTAGGAGAAATCATCATTAAAATACATCTAACCTATCAACAAGCAAGACCCAACAATAATATCAACACATATTTGCTAAATCACACCCCAATAATGGGGTTTTTAGCCACACATAAAAAAATAACAAAATACACCTAAAATGATAGTAAAATCAAATAGGTATAATAAATTAAACCTTAATTTAAGCAAAGGAAGGAGAATAGAGAAGATTCACTTCCAACTTTGAGAAGATGAACTCCTTTTCTTCAAGTTTCCAAAATCCACTCCAAACTTGAGAGTAAAAAGTACTAAAAATTATATTGTCAAAAATTTGATACTAAAAATGATACTAAAATCTGATATTAAGCTATAACTCTCAACGAGTATTTATAGTTTTCAAAAATATGTGTTATGGCGGATCACTCGACGACATTAGTCGGAATTGCCGATCAACTCAGCGATTCGCCCTTTGGTGTAGTTCATCACCGTCTTGCACCGTCCTTCGGCATCGTTGTGCTCTGTGTCATTGGGCGATATAGTACTGCTTCACGGAACTATTTGGTGACACGCCGATTGCTCCCTTAATTGCCTTTTGATCCACTTCCTTCAGGGCTTCGTGTACTGGAACAAAGGGAGGAGTGCATCCCTTTGGTGATTTGCCAAGTATGCTTGGCGATCCTCAGGCTTTCATTTTCTCGTTCGTTTTAGCCTTTTCATTCCTTTTTGCGAAATAGTGTCCATGCATTCCTTCAAACTTCAAATACCTGTAACTTAAAGGTTTTCATCAGATATTGAGATAAAATAAGCATTTGAGGACACATATTTTTATTAAAATAAAGCCCTAAATGAGTCCAATATGTGGACTCATCAACACCCCCAACTTAAACTTTTGCTTGTCCTCAAGCAAACTCAAGTTCAGCTGTTCAAAAAGGATGTCTAAAATAGTGCTACACAAGACTCAATCATGAATGTACACAACAAGACCTCAAACTACTTATGCAAAGATTCAACTGTGTACTCAAAGATTCAAGTTAACGTTGTGACACACCAATATCAAAGTTTCGCATGTTCACAATACTTTCTACTAATGTATGTTCAAGCTCAACGAAAGTATCTAAATGCTCTCACACAAAAATGATTCCATATTAACACATAGAGGCTACTCAATTTAAGACCAACAATCAAATGCAACGCTCACACTCAAAAAGATGAACACAATGCATGTTTTCACCCATAGGTTTGCCCTTATTTTCCAATCGACTTTCGATTCGGCTTACTCAAGATTAAAAAGGTCTTTTCAAGGCTTGTAATGGGGCTGAGTGCATAGGTATGGTTATTTAGGCTCAGTGACTTCTTCATCCTCGTGAGATGTGATGTTCTCAAAAAATCCTTTTTCCTTTCCTTGTCAGTTTTTCTTCTAGTGCTTCTAAATCATCCTTTCATTCACTCTCCACATATTGCTTGGAAACCGAATTCCTTATGCACTTTTATTCAAAATTTATATATATATATATATATTTAAGAGGTTTTCCATTTTGTTTTGCAATACCATGGGTTAGAGAGACTTTTTCTTGCACTTCTTGACTTCTCCTTTTCCTTTTCACCACACCCCCAACTTAGGCTTTTGGCCTAAGTTGGCTATTCACTAAATCACAACTCTAGAGGATTATAGGTAGTGGGTTAAGTAAGGTCTAGGGTTCATCAAGGTCCTTCCAAAGAAAGGTAAGGCTCAAGGGGTGTTCAAAAGAGTTTCACACGCTCACGGGTAGGTTACAAAAGAGGTATATGTCAAATTTGGCTCACACTCTTTGAAGTTGCCTAAGATCATATCAAGAGGACATCTTTCTAAATCAATCAGACTAACGGGGCAAATTCTGGGTTTATTCATGCATGGTTCAGAGTAAGCTAATCACACAAGGCATCGACACTTAAGTCAAACAAGACTACACACTTTCGCAAGTGTGCAACGGTCATTACAAGATAATCAATTCAATAAATGGCTAATCACAAAAATATGCAAAGAGTTCACATATTGTCTATGCAACATCATTTGGTCTCGTCATAGCCACACATTCATGTTTGTTCACTTGAGAGCACCATTCAAGTCATCAGTATTGATCGGAACCAAGATTTAAATTTTGCAAAAGAACAACCACTTTCAACACAAGCGGTGGCAAAAAAATTTGAAAAATAATTATTTTTCAAAAGGGTCAAAAACATTTTTATAATTTAAAACCAAAAGGATCCATGAGCTCAATCATCTACAGAAATCAATCTATAACACAATTAAAAACATACAACACAAATATACACAAAAAACGAATATCCATAACAAGCAAACACAAGGTGGGCCTCACCCCACCACAAATAAATGTGTTTGTCCTCAAATGCAAATGATAAGTATCCAACAGTGAAAGAGGTAACGAGGATCATGTCTACATGCTTGCTCCATTTGTCGGGGCATTTTTGCCGACAAAATTAATACGGTTATTAAGGGACTGACCTGTTGTGCTTGTTGAAATATTACTGAGAAGCTAGGCAGCGATGCAATCCAAAACCACGCACAAACCAAAGAATCAAAATACTACACAAGTGCAAGAAATATAAACTGTAGTGCAGGTGTGGGTGTTTGAATAGATAAAAAGTGTGGGAAAGTGAGTGAAATTGAAAATTCTAAACCTTTGGCTTGTAAAATCTGTCCACTCAACGGCATTAGTCAAACTTTCCAACTCACTCGGCGGTATGTCGACTGTTTAGTTCTCCGCCGAAGTTTATAGAACCTCTGGTTTATGGGGGTTCAAACAGCGGTTCCCATAGTGATCGTCGACATGATCAGTGATTCGCCAATGATTTCCAAACCTCATCGAGTTTTACAGACTCTAATGTTGACGATGTGTAGAGTCGAACGACGGATAGGACCAAATTTGCCGATACTTTTGGCGACTCACCGACTGGATTTATCACTCGCCTATCTGCACCTTTTGTTCACTCTTCATACTTCTATCTGCACAATCAACACACCATTATGTTATCAAAGCTAAATAAAGTAATACATGGTTTTGGGTTGCCTCCCAAACAACGCCTTAGTTAACGTCATGGCACGACGCAGCAGCACCTTCAGGCATCTTCTAAATACACCACTTCAACCAAAGAAATCTCTTGACAATCTCCAAAATATAATTTCAGACGTTGACCGTTCACTTCAAATGGAGGTCCTTCCTGATCTTCAATTTCTATTGCACCATTGGTGAACATTCGTGTTACTCTAAAAGGTCCAGACCATTTGGATTTGAGCTTTCCGGGAAAGAGTCTAAGTCGAGAGTTGTATAACAAAACCCAATCTCCTACCTTGAAGTCCCGTTTGAGTATTCGAGAATCATGCCATTTATCCATCTTCTCTTTGTAGATGGCTGAGCTTTCATATGATCTGAGTCTAAATTTATCCAGTTCGATCAACTGCTCTACCCTCTCCCTTAAGGTTTTTGACAAGTCCAAATTTAAGGCCTTTAATGCCCACAATGCTTTGTGTTCTAGTTTGACAGGCAAATGACAAGCCTTACCATAAACCAATTGATAAGGAGACATACCGATAGGTGTCTTATAAGCAGTCCGGTATGCCCATAGTATATCATCAAAATTCCTAGACCAGTCAGTTCTGTTGGCATTTACTGTCTTTGCCAGGATGCTTTTGCTTTCCCGATTTGACACTTCGACTTGGCCACTTGTTTGGGGATGGTATGGGATTGCTACCTTGTGTTTCACCCCATATTTACTCAGTGCCGTTGAAAACCACCTATTGCAAAAGTGACATCCCCCATCGCTAATTATTGCCCTAGGAGTGCCAAACCTTGTGAAAATGTAACGTTCCAAAAATTAGACAACACTTTTTCCTTCATTGTTTGGAAGTGCGATGGCCTCTACCCATTTGGATAAATAATCTATACCCACCAAGATATATTTATTTCCAAATGAGCTCACAAATGGGCCCATGAAATCGATCCCCCATACATTGAATAGCTCAATTTCCAAGATAGGAGTGAGAGGCAACTCGTGCCTTGTAGACACTCTACCTTGCTGCTGACATTGCGAGCATTTCTTTGCAAATTCATGTGCGTCTTTGTATAGGGATGGCCAGTAATAACCACTATGGAGGACCTTAGCTGTAGTGCGAATACCACTATGGTGACCTCCTACTGGAGATGTATGGCAAGTATGGAGGATTTCTACCGCTTCCTCTTCCAGAACACATCTCCTAATAACATGGTAAGCACATTATCGAAACAAGTAAGGTTCATCCCAAAAGTAATTTTTAACGTCGAACATGAATTTCTTTTGTTGGTAAAAAGTCAGCTCATCGGGTATCAATCCACTCATAATGTAGTTTGCAAAGTCTGCATACCATGGTGCAGATTTGAGAGATATAGCAAACACCTATTCATCGGGGAAGGAATCGTCTATGTCGACCTCATGCTCATCATCTCCTCTTCCTTCCAACCTCGATAAGTGGTCGGCCACTTGATTTTCGCAGCCCTTCCGATCCCTCACCTCAAAATTGAACTCTTGTAGTAACATAACCCATCTTATCAATCTTGGTTTTGTATCTTTCTTCACCATGAAGTAGCGAAGTGCGGCATGATCAGTGTGTACTATTACTTTGGTTCCTAGCAAATATGCCCAATACTACTCCCAATGCCATCCCACTAGCATCACACATTACTTTGAAAGATTCAGACCAATTAGGAGTGACGATAATTGGGGTGGATACCAATTTTCTTTCAGACACTTGAATGCGACCATACAAGCATCATCAAAATAGAACTTCACTGCCTTCTCTAGGAGTTTGCATAGTGGTTATGCAATCTTTGAGAAGTCCTTAATGAACCTTCGATAGAAACATGTATGACCCAAGAAGTTGCGAATACCTTCCACTGAGATTAGTGGGGGGTAATTTCTCAATGACCTCAATTTTTTCCTTTTAATCCTCCAAACCATTTTGCGACACCTTGTGACCAAGAACAATTCCTTCCATAAATTGACATTTCTCCCAATTGAGAACCAGATTCGTATCCACGCATCTTTGGAGCACCTGTCCTAAGTGTGTCAAACATTCCTAAAATGTGGCCCCTACGACTGAGAAGTCGTCCATGAATACTTCCGTAGAGTCTTCGACCATATCTGTAAATATAGACAACATGCATCGCTGGAATGTTGTTGGGGCATTACATAACCCGAATGGCATCCTTTTGAATGCAAATGTTTCATAAGCGCAGGTAAAAGTGGTTGTCTCTTGGTCTTCAGGTGCGATAGAGATCTGATTGTAACTGGAATATCCATCTGAAAAGCAATACCACCCCCTTTTTGATAACCGGTCTAGCATTTGTTCCATAAAAGGCATTGGAAAATGGTCTTTCTCGGTCCATGAGTTACGCTTTCGATAATCCATGCATACTCGCCACCCAGTCACCGGTCTTATCGGTACAAGTTCTCCTTTTGCATTTGGGACTACGGTTATACCTCCCTTTTTTGGTACACAGTGCACTAGACTTACCCACTTACTATCTATGATAAGGTAGATCACTCCTGCATCTAGCCACTTGATGATCTCTTTCTTCACCACTTCTTGCATTGGAGGGTTCAATCTCCGTTGATGCTCCACACTAGATTTACATTCACTCTCAGGCCGAATATTGTGAGTACAGATCCAAGGAGGAATTCCTACTATATCGGCTATTGTCCATCCAATAGCTTTTATATGCTTCTGCAGTACTTCAATGAGCAATTCCACCTGCTCTTCGAGCAAATCAGCTGCAATAATCACTGGTAATGTGTTATTGGTTCCTAAGAAAGCATACTTTAGATGAGAGGGTAGGACTTTTAATTCCAGATGCGGGGATTCCTCTGTTGATGGCTTTGTAGAGGGACTTTCTCTAGTTTTCAGGTCGATGTCCAACTTGATTGGATTCCTTGAGTGTACTCCTAGCCCTGATAAGGTAGCTACCATTTCCCCATAGCCTTGAATTTCGGATTCATCATATTTAGCGAGCACAAACTCAAGGGGTTCATTCTTTCTAATTAAATGGCCAACACTTGTCACTGCCTCATCTATAACATCCTCAGTAGACACCACATGTATATTACTTGGTTGATTCATGGATTTACAGATATTGAAGGTCACCTCATCATCGTTGAAACGGAACTTCAAATTTCCACTTTCGACATCCACCAATGCTCTCCGAGTAGCCAAAAAGGGCCTTCCTAAAACAATGGGGATTTCAGCATCGATTTCACAGTCAAGAATCATGAAATCAGACGAAAAGATGAAACGATCCACTTTTACCAATATTTCATGGCGTATTCCCACTGGGTGCTTGATTGATCGATCAGCCATAAGGAGTCTCATTGTGGTTGCCTTTGGTTCACCCAAACCAAGTTGTTTGTATATTGCATAGGGCATCAAATTAATGCTTTCTCCCAAGTCACAGAAAGCTTTCGCGAATTGGAGCATGCCAATTATACATGGAATTGTGAATGCCTCAGGGTCTTCTCTCTTAGTGATTGACTCATTTGTCATAATTGCGCTGCAACTAAGGGGCACCTCAGTCGTTTCATACTCCAATCTCATTTTCTTTCAGCTCCTTCATGAATTTGGCATACCCTGGCATTTGAAACAATGTTTCTACCAGAGGGAGGTTAATTGACAAGTTCTTGAATACTGACAATTTTTTTTGAACTCCTCATCTTCATTCTTCTTTTTCAAACATTGAGGAAATGGTGGGGGTATTTTGGATAAAGGGTGTGTGATCTTTGGAGCTTGGATATGTTGCTCTGCATTATCTTTTAGTTCTTTGGCAAGGTTTAGTGGAATAGGTGATTCCCGTTCCTCTATACCCTGGCCCTCTTCCTGCATGCGAGGATCCTTATCTGCCATCACATTCCCTTTTTCCATCTTTCCACTGCAGGTTACCACAGCCAGCCCCCTTTCATTATCTTCAATTAGTGTTCTGGAGGAATATTTCGCTATAAATAGACTCAGTTGACCTTTGAGTGTTTTGATGGCGTCAACATGAGAATTTACTTTACTGTTTACTGATGAAAATTCATCTCTCCTTTCTTTCAGCAAATCATCAGAGCCTTCAACTTTATCAAGTATGAGTGACAATAGATCATTTACCCGGGGACTACCTGCGCTCATTTTTGATTTGGGGCTTTCACTCAATTGAGTACGGTCTTCCTCATGGTCATATTGCTCAGTCTAATTCTGGGAATATCTCCTTGATTTTTCATCCCTATAATGGCTCCAACCTTGATTTCTGCCTCATTGTTGATAGCGTGGGTGGAAACTCTCCTCATATCTTGTGGAATTCCAAACTTGATTCTCCCCTGGTCTTAAGTAACCGGATGAAAAACCCCCCTCAATTCTTTTCGATTTCCAACCTTGATTCTCCCCCGGTCTCAAATGACTAGAAGGGGAACCCTCCTCAACTCAAAATATTCTATACGTCCCCTTCATTTGCTCGTGTATCACTTCTATTTAAGAAAACATTTTTTTTATGTTTTCATCCCTTTTCCTTTCTGTTTTGAGTTGTTCTTGCGTTAATCTGAAGAACAGTGGGGAAACTTGGTCATCTTTTATGTACCATGTTTGATTTACTTTAGTTATGCCATCTAGGAGAAATGATGCTACTTCAAATGATTGTAACATTATTCCTCCTTGCACCAGCTGATCAGAAATCCTTTTATTAACTGAATCCATACTACGGTAAAAATATTGGAGCAGTAACTCACTCGGCAATCCATGCGTTGGACATTTTTGCAAATTTCTTTTAAATGGTGTCCACGATTCGTGAATTGGTTTGCCCTCTTTTTGATTAAAACTTTGAATGTCGTCTCTTAGTTTCATCATTTTTTATGGAGGGAAGAATCTTTCATGAAAAGTCATTACCAGCCCCTCCCATGACTTGATGGAGTTCTTTGGAAGCTTAATCAACCACTGAGTGGCTTCCCCAATTAATGATAGTGGAAATAAGCGCAGCCGTATGCATTCCTGCGATAGATTCTTGAATGACAGAGGTGTACACACTTCTATGAAGCTTTGTATATGTTCATACGAGTCTTAATGCACTAACCCTCCATATACACCTCTTGAATGTATGAGATGGAGTGTTGTGCTAGTAACTTCAAATGCTTCATTTCCGTCTGCTTGTGGCATGCGAATTGCATTTATCTCACCCACTTGGGCAGGGTTGTACAATTATTAGTATCATCAATATCATTTCAATGAAAAGAATAACCCAGTGGGTTGCCTGCTTGGCAGCTATCTTCACCGTTCACACTCATATGGCTGTTGAAACACACAAATGCTCAAAACAAAACTAAAAATTAGGTGAGTAAACTACATCTAAGAAGAACAAAAATTCTACTTAATCTAAAAATTCTCAATTAACAACAATCCTCGGCAGCGGTGCCATTTTTTATGCCTATCGTGACCAACGACACTAACTACGGTTCGAGTGTCTACGATCGTCGATAATATAGTAACCCAACCGAGGGTTGGGGTCGTGTCCCAAGGGAGCAGTTTTGAGAATTGATAGAAAAATAAAATCTAGTTCTAACTAGTCGTAGCTAAAGAAATTAACGATTTAAAACATTGTAAATCGAAGGGGGGGACACAAAGTGTCAAATATCCATTTGGGTTTGTCACAAGTATAGCTAAAACAACAAAAATAACAAGAAAATCAAGTATGGGGACGAGTTATTGGGGTGTGACCGCAATACAAGTTAAGATAAGTAGTTGGGTAAATGTTTTTTTAGAAAATTTGCAAGATAATAGTGACTAGGCTAAGCTTTAGATGGAAATAAGTTCCCTCTCGGGCAACTTACCCCGTTTCAAATGCGTTCCTCTCGGATACCCATTTGCCACTTGAAGACCAGCCTATGCGTTAACCCACTCACCCACTCGAGTTGAGTGTTAGGATATAGGACTAGGACACACCCTCTCAGGCTGAACCTCATGTCGACCCACTCCTTAGGCCATCAGTCTAGTGGTTTTCGTTT
Source organism: Solanum chiquidenum (assembly GCA_029582725.1). NCBI lineage: Eukaryota > Viridiplantae > Streptophyta > Magnoliopsida > Solanales > Solanaceae > Solanum > Solanum chiquidenum. The sequence continues at coordinate 9,662 of JAJOOS010010871.1, read as the reverse complement.
CGCAACCTTCCTATCGGGCAAGCCGAAAATACATGGGTGGATTTGTATTTGCAACTACAAACCCATTAAATTAAACCACAACCACTAGGTGAAATCACCATTAAAATACATATAACCTATCAGCAAGCAAGACCCAACAATAATATCAACACATATTTGCTAAATCACACCCCAAGAATGGGGGTTTTTAGCCACACATCAAGAAATAACAAAATACACCTAAAATGATAGTAAAATCAAATGGGTAGAATAAATTAAACCTTGATTTAAGCAAAGGAAGGAGAATAGAGAAGACCCACTTCCAACTTGGGGAAGATTAACTCCTTTTCTTCAAGTTTCCAAAATCCTCTCCAAACTTGAGAGTAAAAAGTACTAAAAATTATATTGTCTAAAATTTGTTACTAAAATCTGATACTAAGCTATAACTCTCAACCAGTATTTATCGTTTTCAAAAATATGTGTTGTGGCAGATCACTTGGCTATTCACCCTTTGGTGTACTTCATCGGCGTCTTGCACCATCCTTCGGCACCGTTGTGCTCTATATCATTGGGCAACATAGTACTGCTTCAGAAACTATTCAGCAACACGTCGACTACTCCTTTAATCGCCTTTTGATCCACTTCCTTCAGGGCTTCGCGTACTGGAACAAAGGGCAGAGTGCATCCCTTTGGCGATCCTCAGGCCTTCATTTTCTCATTCTTTTCAGCCCTTTCATTCCTTTTTGCGAAGTAGTGTCCATGCATTCCGTCAAACTTCAAATACCTGAAACTTGAAGGTTTTCATTACATATTGAGATAAAATAAGCATTTGAGGACACAATTTCTATTAAAATAAAGCCCTAAATGAGTCCAATCTGTGGACTCATCACTCTTGTACTTATAAAACCAGGTCTGCGGTATGGTGCTTGTGTATATTTATCTTTCTCAATCTATTTTGTGCCCATATTTTATTTTTATACTGTTTGTATATGTATACGCTAAGGCCCTTTTCTTATCTAATTATTCCTTCCACACCAGTTATTTCTAGTTTAATTTAGCGTATGTTATCTTGGGTTTGTCTTGCCTACTAGGGTTTATGGTAGCCGCTCTCATGATCAATTTTTGAGTCTTTACAATGAAACTTTATTATTTCTCGACTTGATTTATAATTGAGTAGGAAAAATAAAATATTAATGATAGACCATGCTAATTTGCAAAACAAACAAACCACAAATTAAAAACTCCACATAATTCTGAAAAAGTCACCCACATGAACATTTGATTCCTCTTTTTTATCTAGGATAAAATTAGTTTCATACAAATGGACGTTGGAGTCTTCCATTCAATCAAATATAATTTTTTTGTCTTTTATTAACTAGATGCACAGTATGGAATAAAATAAAGTATGTGTTTCTCATCTATCATTATTCCAGTACACTTCCTTGTCATAACATTTAAATCATGTTGTTTACACCATTGCTTTTTCATTGCGATAACTTCTTCCATTAACTCCATAACTTTTTACAAGGTCGCTTCTTAGAGGTTCAAATTGTATTCCTAAAGTTGTAGTATTTTGGTTGATCTATTAGAGGTCTAGTTAGATATCTTTGGAACCTTGAATCCTATAAACCCTAAAATAAACCCTAGACACATTTAGAACCACTATTAAACCCTAAACCCTAACCTAAAACCCTAAATCAAAAATCTAAAACTCTAAGAAAGCCTAAACCCCAAAAACCATTTAATACCCCTACAAATCCCTAAGCTCTAAACCCTAAATCATAAAAATCCATAAATCCTAAACCTTAAAAACACAAAAAAAAACTAAGCACTAAATTGTAAACCCTTAAAAACCATAAGAAACATTTAACCCTTAAAAACCCTAAAATCCCCAAAAAACTCTAAGCTGTAAACCCTATAAAGCCCTAAATTGTAAACCTATAAAACCCCAAAAAACATAAAGAAAAAAAAAACCTAAGCACTAAACCCTAAAAAATCTTAACCTAAAAAACCCAAAGCCCTAAACCCTAAAAACCAAGATAAAACCCTAAACCTAAAAAAGCCCTTTCATTATGTCTAGTGTGAACTCTATTTTTAAGGGTAAAAGAGGCAAATGACATTTTCTTGAAAACCCTGGAATAGGTAGACTAACGCCTCATTTTTACAATTCATCTTAACTTAACAACCTAGGTTATATCATCATAAATTGAAAGGAGCCGCCAACCTCACAAAACTTCAATTGAAGGTTTTACTCCATCGAATTGCACAAAAAAATCATGGAGGGAGGATACCGACATAGTGATTTACTGGATTCAATCTTAATCCACACCCCTTAATGTTTTCAAAGCAAAACAAGTTGCGAGAAGTTGCGTAATATTTAGGTGATGGAGGTTTCTTTCAAAGTAGGTTGAGGTATCACTCAATTTTGAATCCTCTTATTAAGCCCATTCTAGTGAGCAAAAAAAATGAGTGTCTAGATTTCATGACTTCCAATAAAAAAATCTTCATTACTAGATTTCTTTCCAGAAAATTCAAAATTTTAGTTTGATTTTCTATATTTTCTAGTAGAAATTTCTTAAAGATATTGATTTATTAATATATTTTACTACAAAACTTACTAATGTTGAAGAATTTACTTTGAACTTTTTACTTAGAGATATATATGAATTTCCTCAATTTGAATAGAGAAATACATCGTTGAAACATTTAGTTTTAGATTATTGCAAATTGAACCATTCCACTAATCTGAACTGGAGTGGTCTTGTTCCTCTTTAATAGATACATGTATTTGATGGAAAATGTAATATAGGATTAACGTAACTTGGAGAGCTTTGAATTAGATCAATTTGGGGTATTTCAACTTTTGGAAATCAACATTGTGAACTTGAGAAAATTGATCATAAACAACATAAAATTAAATGAATGTGGTGTATGGCTTAAAAAAATATCAGCCATGTCACGCACCGAGGCTACCCCATAGACGTAAACACGGAACCTAGGATCACGAGTGACCCCAAGCTAACCATGTTGGCATATCATAAGCATACTAAAAAATAATTGAATCAAGAAAGTACTGTGCGGAAGCTTAAATCATCATAAAGCTGAATGGAGAATATCCATTACTATCTGAATAAATAATCTGTGACTTTAATGACAACTGAAATATCAAACTCCAAAGCTAAAACTAAATCTAACTATGTCTGAAATAAAACCTCTAACTGACTAGAGATGTTGGGACATGCCCTAGCTTAATCTAGCAAAAACTGAAACTAAAAACGAAAATAGAAAGATAATCATGTCAATTGTCCTCAAAGAATGAGGAGTCACCGCTGATACTGTTGCACTGCAGATCGAGAACCGATCTACATGTGATCTGGATGTTGAGGACCTGAACCTACATCACGAGAAGATGTAGCGAAGTGTATGCATGAATACTTGAAAGGTACTGAGCATCCATGATTGAATAAAGTTGAACAATATACATAATAGGAACTCCAGGAAGATCTTCTGGAAACACTTCTGGGAACTCATTAACTACTGGAACTGACTCAAGAGTTATGGTTTCAGATCTTTAATCCTTTACCCGAACTAGATGATAGAGATAACCCTTAGAGATCATCTTTCTGGCTTTAAGGTAAGAAATGAATCCACCCATAGGCGCTAAGCTACTACCTTAACGAACAATCCTAGTTCTATAATCGACCAATGGATAACAGGAATGTAACCAATCCATGCCTAGAATGATATCAAAATCTATCATTTCTAACCCTACAAGATCTGTTGAGGTGACTTTCTTAGAGACTGTGATAGGGCAATTTCTGTATACCCGTCTAGCTATAACTGGGTCACCGACTGGAGTAGAAACTGAGAAGGGTGCTGAGAGAGTTTCTGGACTAACATTGAAGTTGACTACTAGATAACGAATTAGAAAGGAAAGAGAAGCCCCTAGATCTAACAAAGGATAAACATATAAGTTAAAAACTCGTAATGTACGAGTGACTACATCAGGAGAATCTTCTTGATCTTGGCGAGCCTGAAGAGCATACAACCTGTTTTGGCACTTGACCACCACTTGTACAGGATGAGTTACCCTGCTGAGTCGGGTGACCTAGTGGTGCTGCTGAAGTTGTGGACTGAGCTCTATCATTATTGCCTCCTTGACACTATTTAGAAGAAGGACAATCTATCAACTTGTGACCAGACTGATCACAACCAAATCATCATTTCTTTTCTGCAAGACACTCGCATGGATGGTTCTTACGACACATTAGACAAATTGGGTAGGTTCTGATGCCTGAAATACTCCCCTGAGACGTAAAGCCTAATACCCTACCTTTCTGATCCTGTCAAAACTTGGAGGATGGAACACTTTTACTGAAACTGCGAGCGATTTGCATAACCCAATTTCTGTTGAGAATACTCATAGTTGCATGTTCTAGCCTTCTTATTACCGTTAGCATGTTTCCTAAGCTTATCTCCCTCAACCTGCTGAGCATGAGTCATGAACCTAGAGATGTTCATATTTTCCTGCAACATAGCATTTCTACACTCTGTTTTCACTAAGTCGGATACCTCATATAGAAACTTTTTCATTTGAGTCCTGGATCAACAACCATGTGAGGAGCATGAACTTGAGTCCGTACTCTTGGACTGTCATGCTACCCTGCCTCAAATTCACGAACTCCTGAGCTTTTGCCTCCCTCAACTCTCACGTCCAGAAAAGTCTCACTAAAACACTCCCAAGTGATAGGAGTTGCATTCGTACCCCTGTTTTCTTTCCATTGAGTAAACCAAATGTGAGCTACATCTTTAATCAGGTAGGATGCTAACTCCACTCTATTATTTCCAGTCACTTGCATCACTGCAAAGATCTACTTGACCTCATCTATGAAGTTTTGGGGATCCTCATTAATCTGCAATCCTCAGAATTCAGGCAAATTCATCATTACAGAATCACGAACCCTAGCTGCCACTGATCCACCACTAGCATTTGCAGGAAATGGTACATGCTGGTTGTTATGGTTGGTCACACTCTAAGACAAAAGATAAATGGCGTTACGAAAGTCAGTATTCAAAACTTCCTGATCTGGGACCGGAAAAGTTGTGTTAGCATTGCGTGCATTCACATTTCTTCTGTAAGCTCTACGAGGAGGCATGCTCTAAAAGCGCATAACGTCAAGTTAGAAACGAAGAATTAGATCATACCTTAGGCACGATAAGATTATCAATAAAGTGAAGTTTTCCTAAAACACTTCGTAGTCTTCCTAAAGCCCCCATTGAATACCCTTGTTACCTGTATCTGCATCTTGAAAGATGCAGGAAAAAAAGGTGTTAGTACATGAAATATACGAGCATCCAAGGGGAACTTTAAATAACAGACATAAGCTTTAACTATTAAAAAGGTAGAACATACTCACCTCATCTCTACTCAACTCAACTTAAGCATACGCAAGGATACTCAAAGATGCTCAAAGATACTCAAAATCAGAAAATACTAAATTGAGTTCAATATAAATGCAAAAATATTGATGAATTATAAAGAATGCTTTTAAAACAGTAGATAATAACTCAATTTATATAAAAATACAATTATAACTCTTTACTCTTATTTGGGAGATTCTCTAACCGACAACCATCACTATGAGCTATGTGATGATACATCATCTCGCCCACGCTTCCAGAATTGTCCTATACCATGATGGAATATAAGAGATCCTTAACTAAGTGGATCCACTAAGCTATTCTTAAAAAAAAATAAGGAATCATCTAAAAAGTATGATCCTTTTTACCCACGTTGGCATACATGATTTATGAGGACTTTGAGTTGTGTGAACTCGTCCCCATATTGGTGCTCAATACTACTAACAATAATATAACTCATGCTAATCATCCTCAATCTTTGAGATTATTACTCAAAAGGGTCTCTTAAAAGAGATAGTGCTCAAAAACTCTTCATGAACTCATTTGGAAATCGAAGTTTCCTCTCCTTTTAAATTTAAAGACATTTACTCTTGGGATTACTTAGTTCCCATACATTTATTTTGAAAAATGAAACTCAACTCTCCTATTCTTCATACTCAAGTATTCAAGTCTTAAAACAAGTTTTAAAGGATTGTAAAAGACTTCTCAAAATGACTCAAAAGAATTTCTCAAACTTTATTCTTTACTCTATCTTGAATTTGAATTGTGAATATAAAATTTTTGATTCCTGATATGAAGGGTATCGTGATGATTAAATCTGATCTAGAATAGTAAAATCAGGAAGGGAGTGAAGGTACACTTTAAAAGAACTCAGACGGGATGAACGATGGAAAAAGGATGGATCAGGCGACCCTTACGCACTGAGTGCAAAGCCAACTTTCCGGTGCACTGCTGCCGTGGTACACCAGCCCCTGCCCAGAAAATCTGACGAATTTATCTTCTCAATTTTTGGCCCTAACTCACCTAGAATCGAATGGTTTCTTCCAAACTCTGTGAGATTCGTTTACCAAACTTAATTACATGAAAGTATACTTGCAAACCTCAAGAACAATGTTCATTAGCAATATGTTCGCCTCAAGAACTCAAACAAACATCATAATTAAAGAATGAAGAATAACCTCTCAAGAACACTCATCACTATGGAAGCTTATATACCTTTATGGATGAATTCAATAATATAAATTATGATTGGCATGTGGGTGAACGAACCCATCACTATGGAAGCTTACATACGTTGTTAGGATCAAATCATTTGTGAAATCCCTCGAAGATCACAAGAATCTTGAACGAACGCTTGAACTTATCCTTTTTTCTGCTCTTGAAGTTCTCGGTAAAACCCTAAGCGTATTTAGAAATTGTGAATACTGATCTAAGTCATCTTAGACCCCTAAAATATTATTTAACTGTTTAAAGTTAATGGGGCATGTAAAATACCAAAATACCCCTCTTTAATTTGGATGAAGGTTCCTTAATCGAACAAGATAAACTCAAACGGGTATATTTCCCTTATCGAAACTCAAAATCTAGCATACTCGGTGGCATTGGAAAGAGGAATCAATGATATTTCATTTTATATATTATTGGTCACCTAACTCATCATGTACGAAAAGTTATGGTCATTCAAATTTGATCCAAAACTCACAATTTAAGACTAACTAGAAAATTCTCGATTTAGCTCTTTCCAAATTGGTTCTTGCTAAAAATTCTTTATTTCTAAGACCGACGTGTTACAGATAAGGTTTACTAATTAGATTCGTTTCATATATGTAGTTACTTCATTTAGCAGTTCATTGACCACTATGTTTTGTAAATTTATGATCTTGTCTTTTTAGTTTAAAAAATATGCATGGTATATATATATATATATATATATATATACTAGTTTCACGGCACGTGCGTTGCACGTGTGTATCGCATATATAGTCTACAATGTTGTTAAATAGAATTAATATTATTAAATTAATGTTTTTAGTAAATATTTATAAGTGAAAGAACATAGGACCAATATTTTTAAATGATTAATACAGATTGTCATAGAGTTACTTGTATTTTGAGATCATATTGACCAGATATCCATGAAACATTTCAAAATACATTCAGAATTTAAATATGGTGAGAAAGTGACATTTTTTTAGTAGTATTATTTTTACTTCACTCTATTTTGTAAACAAATCTAACCAACAAAATTTTAAAAAAAATATCAATAGCCTTTCTTCTTGATTTTATGAACAAAAATGATTGACACCATTTAAAAATTCATACTTGAAATTTAGTATGTGCATGCACTAATAAGGATTATCATAAATATTTCAATATTTTATCTTTATACGTAATCTATTTTTTACAAATTTTTATTACTCAATGAATATTCAAGTAAGACTATAATATCGAGGTAATATTACAAAAAAAAAAAAAAGGTACTTTGTTGTTATAACGAATGATGGTTTTATAGAGGCTTGAGTGTATGTCAAATATTTAGCTTGACCAACACTTTGTTATATATATGCATTTTAGTAGCATAATTTAATTTTAATATATGAGCATCACCTTTGGTGAAAAATATTTCATTTCATTAAGTTTCTACTTTATCTTTGTAGAATTGTAGTCCTTTCATTTGTTCTGCCGCATACATATCATACAGTTATTGTCTAATGAAAGTATGTAGTATCTTATAGAAGTTGTATAGTGATATAAAATATTTACCTTTTTCAATAATAAAAATTAATTGATGAATAAAATTTAAAGTGTTATTCATAGAATCCTTAATTTGATTTAAGAATATTTTATGACCAATCATTATTTTCTTATCTATTTTTACATAGCTATCAAGGAGTGTATCTTGTGACACAACATTTTCTAAAATAAAAATGAGCACAAAATAACAAGAAAATTCATAAATTAAAAAATTGCATACTCAATACAAATATAAAAAAGAAAAAATATATGGAACATTACATAGCCAATGAAGAAGGAAGACGAAAATATATATTCATGCTATATTCACTATAGTGTTTCATTTGATTGAAATATCTTCCCACCAACACGTTACTTTCTCCGTTCCTTTTTACTTACATATCTATTAAAACTAATTATTATCATGATTATATTATCATATTATAAGTAAAAGTGAAAATGTATTTTTGAAATAGTGGATATAACATCAAAAACTAATAATTCAATGGACTATGTTGATGCCCGTTGTTATAGTAAAATTAGAAAGAAATTCCTTCGTTTGAGGGTGAAAGAATAAAAAATGAAAAAACATAGAAGAAATATCTTACCAAAATCATGTGACTTTTTTAACATTTGTTTATTTTTATTATCTTTCTCACAACTTTTTGTCACTATTAACTCATGAAAATTGTAAGAAAAATATGAGTGTGAATTAATGAATAATTTGCTACAATTTGTTCATGGACTCTTTCTTATGTGGTACCTCAAATTTCGTTGAATTTTTAACTTAATCAATTGTTTCAAATAAATCTTGAGATTTTTAAGAAGAAGAAGAGTAGAAAACTTTAAAAAAATCATAGTTTAAAAGTGAGAAGAAACCCTCTATATATAGGAGACAAATAGTAGTATGAATAGGTGCTAATTGTGTCTTATCAGAAAAGTTACAACCTTTCAAAAAAGTCATTGCTCATCGGAAAAGTCACAACCTTTAGGAAAAGTCACAACTCATTAGAAAAGGCACAACTCTTTGGAAAAGTCAAAACTCTTTGGAAAAATCACAACCCTTTGAAAAAGTCACAACTCATCGAAAAAGTAACAACCCGTCAAAAAGTCACTACCCTTTGAAAAAACCACAACCCTTTAATGTGAAAAGGTATTTACTTTTAATATTATTAAATTAACAAATAAAATAAATTGAGTATTTTTATTTGAGGGTATTATAGTAATTCAACATTTAAGTTTGAGAGTTCATGCTTTTAAGATAGTATATATATATATAGATATATATATATATATTATTATATTACCTTAAAAGCATGAACTCCTAACGTCAATGTTAAATTACTATAATATCCCTACTTAGGTTGTTTGTGACTTTTTAGATGAGTTGTGACTTTTTCGTTAAGTTGTGACTTTTTTCGAAGGGTTGTGATTTCACTACTAAAAAACTGCTAAAAAACGACGGAAGAAAAAGCGACGGACAGCGTCGCTCCAAAAAAGCGACGGACTAAGAGATGCCGTCCGTCGCT
>JAJOOS010010870.1:0-19669 GCA_029582725.1 Solanum chiquidenum | reverse complement strand
AAAAAAAAACAAAAATAGTAAATAAATTAAATACAAATCAGTATATGTTAGAAGGAAAAATTGAAAGAAAAGAAAATGAAAACAGTAGTGTCTACGTTGAAATGTTTACTCGAACAAACAAACCTAAACAGGATGTTTATATATTTTTCAATGTTCATTAATGACATAACCTTTGGAAATAGTAGAAGAGAAAGGGAGGAAAAGGCAATTAAGAGAATTAATGACAAATTAGAAACGGCAAAAGCACTAAAGGAAAATATCATTAAATATTATGTAACAGCCATACAAATTAATCCTCATAATAAGTAATTAACTGATATTAATATATGCAGCCGTTTATGGTTCTTCAAATACCATGAATATAGTGAATTTTAATCAGAAAAATAATATTAAAAGCAAAAACAATTGACAAAAAAATATAAATACTAATTCTGGTTAGAGAGATATGCCACCTCAGCTCTTCTATATCCAGCTTTATTATTATATATAGATTGTGGAAAAAATTGCAATATTGAAATTAATTCAACGCTTAGTATTCATGAAATCATAATTGAATAAGATAATTTAAAGAAAGACTTTTAATGGACACATATATTATATTTACTCTTATCAAAAGATTTTTCAAAGATACTGCGGCTACTTCTAATTTCTATTTTTACTAAAATAAAGTACAAATAAATCTTTCGATTTGCCCGATTTTTTCTTGGAGTAAATGATTTTGTACTTCTATAAAATTGAGCTACTCTACTTCTAATTTAGTAGCATTCACAGATAATAAGGTAATTTTAACGTATTAGAGTCTTCATTAAGGAGAGGATTAGTGAAGCACAAATATTTTCAAATAAGGTATAAATTATCTATTTTAACTCATTCAAATTAAATTCAATTCAATCCAATTCTATTTTTATACTTTTAATGTCCACTTTTAATTGTCCATTTTGAAAAATTGAGAGATAATTTATTATTTTGTACGTATTATACCTTTATTATTAAATACTATTTATTTCTTAATATTCAAATGACTTATAATTAATAGAAGTGACTTAACAAAATTATGTTTTTATTTTTTATTTCTTAAGGAATGTGTCAAGTCAAATATGAGCAAATAAAAAGAACAAAAAAAATATTTATTTATAATATAGCTCAATATTTTTTTAAAAACATCTAATAAGTAGAGTCTAGAGATAGCTAATTAGAACGTGATTACTTTTTTTTTTTATAGTGATCAATATTTGTAATAATTATTCTCATTCTTTATGAATGTGGAAAAATATATATATTAAAAGACACTTATTTTGAAATGTTCAAAGGCTTCCCCCTAAATTAAAGGTCTCATATTCAAATTTTGGGCATGAAAGAAAATCCTCTTGAGAGCACTATTCTTGAATGGGTTCTGCAGTGCGTGAACCAGATTTAATCGGAGCTTCAATGTAGACTACGAACACTGAGTGAGAAAAAAAATAGTTGTGATATCATTGAAGTTGGGATACAAAGCACTTATTTTGAAATGTTCAAAGCAGTAGTTGCTTCATCCTTAATCAGAGGTCTCGAATTTAAATTTTGGGTATGGAGAAAATCCTCTTGAGAGCATCATCCTTGAATGGGTTCTGCAGTACGTGATCCAGATTTAATCGAAGCTCTAATGTAGACTACAAAAACTGAGTGAGGGAAAAAAACACTCCATCCGTTCCTTTTTATACGTCACATTTTTACTTTGCACTTGCATTAAGAAATAATGTAACTTTACCCTTCTACCCTTATTTTATTTTGAAACTCAAGTTTTCAATTAATGAATATGAATTAATTTATTTTGATTAATTAATTTAACCAATGAACATGAATGATTTACTTAGTTTTTCTAAGTTGGTCAAATGCATATTTTCAAGGCTAATAATGCAAAAGAGTAAAAAAGGAACAATATGCTAATTTATTTATTAATTTTATGAAATAACAAGTATTATGAATCAACTATTTATAGAAAAGAACGAGATATAAAAAGTAACGGAGGGAGTAGCTGTTATGAGTATCATTGAAGTTGGGATACAAAGCACAATAGCACATTAATGGAGCAATGGATGAGAAAGGTCAAACACAGAAAGATGGGTAATAAATGGTTGATATTTAATTCAAGGTAAATATAGTCATATGGAAAGAAAAAAAAAATCTTGTTTTCACTTTAACTAGGTTTTAAAAAAAAAAAAAACTCTACTTAAATTAAATTTCACATTTTAGGTGTTTTAACAAGGTACATTCAAACTACCAAGTATTGTTTGCATAAATTATAACTAAACACCATTTCATTTTCAAAAATTTCAAATAAATAAATAAATAATTTATAATAGTATTTAATAGCTCGTATATGACGTCTAATTTATGATATTATGTAATTATATATTTATTTTGAGATATTACTCGAATTTCATATTCTTTTTTTTATTTTTTTCACCGACAAACCAGCTCATAAAATTCATTTTATAATTCAGAAGATGGACTGAAATATCTGACCCAAATTAATTACATTTTTTCTTGTAACGTGAATTGAATTTTTGTAGTCCCAATCACCTTTTATTATAATGGAGACGTAATAGTTGATAAGTTAGAAAATTAATTTCTTTTGTGCACAAACGAAATATATCGCACATTTGATAGGTATATTTATACATATATAATTTCTTTGCCTATATATATATACTATTATTTACGTGCTGTCTTAACAGGGTGTGCGGAATCAAATGTAAATTATGCAGTATAAAGAACATGTCTTTTTAATATATCTTTGACAGATTTATACTCAAAATACTCTTGTATTCTAAGGATTTTCATATCATGTATTAAATCCAAAACGCTCGTTATATTATTATTCTTTTAAACTATCATGCACTATTTTGGATAAATATAGAATATTAATTTGTTGGTCACATAATTTTTCCATTCTTTTACTACTTGCGAATTAATCAACTTAACACTTACACTTGAGCCAAGTGGTACGAGTCTGAATTGACTTATTTAAAGTGTTTTTGAGTTAAAATGATTTTTAAGAACTTTTAAAGTATTAGAATAAATTTTTAAAAATGCTTATTATAAGTATTCAAATTTAAGTTATAATAATAAAAATAAATCAAAAATCAGAAGTTAGAATTCCAATTTATAAATCAAAAACCAAAAGCTGATTCAAAGGCCCTTATTTCATCAAATTATACCTCTAATCCACTAGTATATATGCTCTCATAAATTATTGTAATATATATCTACTTGCTTCATCAGTGGAAGAACCATCATGACACTAAGACTTAATCTAGCAGGGAGAGGGCCAACTATATATCTTTATCTTAGATTCATCATCCTCTCCTTTGACATTAAGCAGCACTGCACCTTTTCTAATTATTATTTTTTTATTTTTAACTCGATGTCGGAGTCCACATTAAAGTCTAAACTAAATTTAAATCCTGCACTACAGGATCTATTTTGAGGGCAACGCTCTTAACATAATTTTCTTCATATCATAGGGTTTGAACTTGAAACCTATGATTAAGGATGAAACAGTCCCACCAATACCATAGCACAATCATGTTGGTACCTTTTCTAATTTTATTGCAATTACTCGTCATTCTTTTCCAACTTATAACTTGCTATATTGGTAAGAATGTATAAGAATTTGAGATCTTTTATTATGTTCATAATTTGCTGAATTTTTATTTTTATAAGAAAAAAAAGAAAAATACAATTTTAAAAATCTAAATTGAATGGTCAAATAAAATTTCCGTAGATGTAGGGTTTTTGGCACAATTTATGTAACTAGTTTGTTATTTTTGTTTGAGGCCACCATTCATCCTACTTAGAGGGGATTGAAGGGTGGTGCTCATAGATTGTAAGTGTTTTTTTTTTTGTTTTTACAGAAATATTCACATTGTTTGCCAGAAAATAAAATAAAAATGATGTATATATCTTTATTTAGGAATTCCTTTCTACATTCTGGATCCTGGCATGCGGAGGTAAAAGCTTACGCATATCGATTATCGAATATTTATATCAAATCAATATAATTTACTTATTTAGTATACTACTAAGGGAATGCTTGGATGAGCTTATAAAAGGTATTTTTTTGTTAAATATTTTCTAATTTGATGTTTCTTTTTACTTGTCATTTTTGAAAAATCAAGAAAGGACAATTTATTTTTTTCTATTATATCCTCAATTTATTAACATTGAGTTAATGTCTTTGAAAAATGTAATGAGTAAATATATTTGGGATCCTATTGATTAATAGAGATAAAATGATAAATTCACTATACCAATCAATATTTTCTTAATAGGTGTGCAAAGTAAAAATTTGACAAGTAAAAAGGGACGAAGCTAGTGAGTAACTTATTAAGTCAAAAGTTAAAAGTCATAAGTAGATGGTACTCTACTTTGACTTTTGACTTATTTTTAAAAAATTTTTTGCCTAATTATAGCTGTTTAAAAGCATTTTATAGCCTTTTCAAACACCTTCAAAATGAAAAAATATACTTAAAATGAAAAAACATCTAAAACTAAGTTAATTCAAACGGGCACTAAGTCACTGACATTAAATTAGAAATTGAGTCCAATAAAATGACCTGAAAATAAAGAAGAACTAAGATGGTTTAAATTCATGGGCTGACCCAATCAGTTTAGGGTGGCTTAAATTCATGGGCGTTTAGCCCTTAGCTGACTGGGCCAGCCCATGAATTTAAACCACCTTAGTTCTTCTTTATTTCCATGTGCTTTTAGCCCTGAACTGGAAGCCCTAAAAGGCTTCATGAATAATAACATACTCTCTCTGTTTCAATTAATGTTACAATTTTTGTTTTCGAGAGTCAAACAATTTAAGTTTGATCAACGATTTACGCATGAAATCTTTAAATTTTTTGAAATAAAATTTATATATTTATAAACTACGTAAAAAGTACAATAAGTCACAATAATTGACAATTCAAAATATTTAAAAGATGTATGAAAAATTTACAATAAAAATAAACATGTTTAAATCTCAAAATCTGAAAAGTGTCACATAAATTGAGACGGAGAAAGTAGTTTTCACCTCAGCTATCATGTATGATAACACGATCATTGGTGCCCTTTTGAGCCCAAATCCAGCTTGGAAAGTAACATTGTATAATGCAGTAGGAATTACACATTGCAAGGAAATCAGTCCCTCATTTAACTTTTCTCGCTCAAAGTTATAGTCAATCTCAAAGTGCTGAATGTGTTCGTGGAAAATAGGATTATCGACGAATAAAAAAAGTTTTAAAAAATAACAACTTACTTTTCACTTTCGAAGTTGTACTTGCGTACGTTCAAGTACGAATATTATTTCATATATTCATGGGAAAATGGTTTGATATACCTCTCAGCTTTGTAATTTAGAGCAGATATACCCTACGTTAGAAAAGTAACTCATATATACCATTACCGTTATACAAATGGCTCACATACACCTTTATTGTTACAAAAAGAGCTCATATATACCCTTCATCTAATGGAAGTGAAAAAATTAGTTTTAATTTTTTTTTTTGACTTTAAATTTTAGAAATATTCATTTAGGGGTATATATATATGATCCTTCTCACAAAGTTCAAAATATATTTTAATTTTTTTCATACAAAAAATATTTTTTTACTTACTTTAAGAGAAGCGCTTTGCCAACTACTTTTGGTGGTCCTAATGGTCATAATAATTAAACAAAAATACCGTTATTAGATCTTCTTGCAAAATCATTGCTACCTTACTGATGAAGAAAGTGAGATTAGCATAAAGAGAATGGAAGACATTAGAACCACTTTGTTTATATTAAAAGGTGGTGGAGATTTATCCCAAACTTTTTTATTGTTTATTTATTTAAACATAAATAATATTGTGTGAGCTAGTGCTAACCCTAGCTACTGCTAATTATGTATGGACTTCTAGATTGTGGAAGATCACATGATATGACATATTAATACAGACAATAGTATTTTATTTTTCTCAATTTATATGTTACGATTCAAATTTCGGGAGTCAAACAATTTAATTTTGATCATGAATTAGGGTATGACATCTTTAAAGTTTTTGAAATAAAATTTACATATTTAATACTCCATAAAAGCTGTATAAGTTACAATATTTGACGATTCAAAATATTTTAAAAATATATTAAAATACTACAGTCAGAGAAATACTTGTTTAAATCTTAAAATTCGAACGATGTCACATAAATTGAGACAATGACAGATGGACTACTTTTTTGGTGGGACAATTCGACAGGCAAGGGTCCATTGGCAGATGCCCTTCCATAGACTTCTAAAGGCACCAAAACAACATAAGGTTAATTCCCTCTTATGTGGAATTTTTTTTTATGAAAGAAACACTATATGGTTTGTTTGGAAGCAAAAAAATAAAATTAAAATACCGCTCCAGGATCGGTATTATTTATGAAAATATAAATTTAAGAAATACAAATAAAAAACAACATAAGCATCATTGACTACCTCGTGGTAAAAATGTGTGTATTCACCACTAATGATTTCAAATAAATTTCTCTAATAACCGATCTAAGGAGGTCGATTTTGACTTTTTTTTTAAGTAGTGTCTATGGAAAATCATAATGAGCATTGGGCACTCTTTGTCAATTGGTGGAACATAGATGTGACATATATTAAGTAGTACCTATATTGTGCAGCTGTTTTTTCTTGATATTTTTATATTACAAGGTTCTTGTTATGACACCAAAGCTTAAAATTATTGATATATAGTGACCATTTCAATTATTTCAACCAAACAAAAAGTTGACTAAAACCATAGTTGTCCCATCCTTGTTATTTTCAATCAATTTTTGTATTAGCAGTTGAGCAAGTGGAAATCAAAATTTTCTTCTCACACTAAAAGGTACTACTCCCTCCGTTCCATTTTATGTGATATAGTTTGACTCGACACGGAGTTTAAGAAAAAAAGGAAGACTTTTAAAACTTGTTATCCAAAATGAATGATAGAAATTTGTGTAGCTGTAAATCATTTTATTAAGGGTAAAATAAACATTTTATAGTGAAATTGTTACTTAATATAGAAATGTATCATTCTTTTTTAGACGAACTAAAAAGGAAAGTAAGTCATATAAATTGGGACAGAGGAAGTAATTATTTTCATCAAGTTTCATGCTATAACCTGAAATATAAAGTGATAATTTGTTATGACTCGTTAAATTATACTAATAATATAAATAATCTTTATATTATCGTTGTGTATATATATAACTTAAATCTTTTTTCTTATTGTTATCACCATCCATTTTGTAGCATAACAAGTTATTAATATTATTGTACTCTCTCCGTCCCATTTTATGTGGCAACATTTCCTTTTTGGTCAGTCCCAAAAAGAATGTCACATTTCCTTATTTGGTAAGTATTTAAAGGTATAATTCCTCTTTTACCCTTGTTGGTCCCACTTAATCTTGAAAAGAGTATTCTAATACATTTATTAGAAGAGAGAAAAATAAGTCTATTTTTTTGAAGGGCAATTTGTTAAACATTTCAAAGTCTTTATCTATTTATTAAATTCCGTGCCCGGTCAAATATTGTCACATAAAATGGGACGGAGGGAGTATTTATTTTGTTTATTCTATGTCTCACAAGCAATTAATTAATTCAATCATATGAAGCAAGAAAATTATGGCTAACGAACTTCTTATAGAGCTCACCAAACCTCTTAAATGTTGTGATTATTTCACCTAAATGATTAAAGAGAGTATTTTATTTATTTATGTTTTTATTAGGCTTCTCACATGAGCTTATTTAACATTTCATTTTGACCCATTGAGTTCAACTCAATTCAACCATTTGGACATTCGTTAATTCCTACGTAAATTCCTGATAATTTTTTAGGCCTTATTTGTTTATACTTAATAGAGTATTGACGTGAGAGGTTTAGGTCTTAGTCCCTTGGTTGAATGCATTTGTTTTTTTGTTTTTTTAGGAATCCCAGAATATAATCTGCAGTCGTTATAATCTCTGTCCTTCGGATGAGCACTCTGTGGTGAGCACTTTGTGCGCAGTGGGTAAATCCCCCACGGTGTAATAACCTGTAAATCACACAAGGGATGTAAACCGCACTAGACAAGCCCTATGCGACAAGCTCGACTTAGAAAACATTGAGAGGGGATCGATCCCGGTCATCCGTATGGATAACCACTCTCCAAATCAACTGAGTCATCCCGAAGGACTTGAATGCATTTGTTCTCATTAAAATTTAAGCATATTATTTATTTGAATAGAGCTTAACCATTTGAGTTCAATTCCATCCGACTATTTGGACATTCGTTAATCCTTATGCAAATTCCTGCTTTCGGGATCAGAGCCCCCCCTCCCCGAAAAAAAAAATATACTCAATTAGATGTCACTTTAAATCTCTATAGTTTTTTTAGGCCTGATTTATTTGTATTTAATGGGGTAATTGAATGTAAGAGATTCAGATCTTAGGCCATTGATTGAATGCATTTATTTTTCATTAAGATTTAAGCACTAAATTAATTTAAATAGAGCTTAATTATTAAGATCATGAACAAAGTCTCAATATAATTAAGAAATACTTTTGTGTGAGTAATTTTCATTACTCTATCCACAATTATCAGTCACCATCACTAACCACTTCTATCATCACAATCATCACTAACAATTACCATCATTGTCATCGCGATCACACTTACCATCTCTATCATTATAATTATATCAATTGTCACCACTATCACCTCTACTGCCGCCGGCACCTCCATCACCATTCATGTCAATTGCTACTACCAACCACCTCTACAATAACAATTAGTATCCTCGTCACTTACTATCAACACAACGTCAACCATCACACATTTTCCATTTAATTACCGTCACCATCATCATTAGTACTGCCACCACCTCCGTCACTATTATTAGCCACTACCACTATGTAGTCAATCCTCACTACCAACCCCCGTCACAATAAATACTAGCACTGTCGTCAATTACCACCAACAAATTATCAATAATCACACATTTTTCAACTACCACCATTAATACCGCCAACTACTAGCTAACATCAAACAACTTCTCGATCACTATCACTATCAACCGTCACAATTGAGATAGTCACTACAACACTAATCATCTCTACCATGACAACTATCGCCACCATTATTACTAGCCATTTGGACCAACCATTACCACCATGAGTCACTACAACACCAATCATCACTGCAAACTATTTTTATTATCACTAGTGAACATAAATATTTCACATTTAATTTTAATTTATTAAATTATATTTTTAAATATTTAATTATTCTTTATTTAAATTATATATTTATTATGCTTAAGATTACTTATTTATTCTTTCTGGTCTTCGAGTCTAAAATAAATTATGCATAAACAAACATTGTAATCATTATGTATTTAGATCTAGAAACAATGTCTTAATCACTCAAATGTACTTCAAATTCGAGGTTTATTATCACTTAAGAACATAAGACAACACAATATCTTTTTTTTTCTTCCTCCGTTACCCAAATTCTCAAAAATCTATCTAGGTACATATTGCTATTGGAAATATTAATGATGATTGATGAACATAGCCAATATTCCAATTTACTTTATATAATTAAAACATATGTCTACATACTTATTTATATATAAACGAGTTCGCAGTCAAAAGGGCAAAAAAAATTGTCAAAAATTCCAAAAGGGAATCAAAAGGGCAAAATCGCTCCTAACGAAGCGATTTCCCTCTGACAAAATGACGAGGGCAGCGATTTCGTCTAAAAACTTTTTTTCTTTTTATTTTAAATTAGCAGCAATTTTCTCAAAAAAAAAATCTTTTTTTTTAATTTACTATTTTATTATTATTATTTATGATATATAATTCAATTTTCCTCATGCTTCAACAATTTTATTGAGTATACTGTCGTCTTGATTATCATTTTTATATTATTAATAATTAACAATAGGCATGAAAATAATAGCAGTAGGCATGAAAAAGCGATTTTTAATTTAAAGAGCAACGATTTTTAATAAAGATTTTTTTTTTTTTAGACGAAATCGCTGCTAGGGCAGCGATTTTTCGTCATTTTGTCAGAGGGAAATCGCTTTGTCAAGAGCGATTTTGCCTTTTTTAATTTAAAAAAAATTAATGTGCCCTTTTAAAAATTTTGACAATTTTTTTTACCCTTTTAACTCGGGACTCATATATAAACTACATGGTTAAGGTTGTAGATAAAAATTGATCAATCATACACTTTCAAATAATGTACTGTCTGAAAGTGACCACTCCACTATTTGTCAAACCAATTATATCAATAGATTCACATTCTTCTCAATTATAAAAGTAGAGTTCTCACTGCAACTAATGCAAACCAAAAAAAAAAATGGAAGAAGAAGCAAATTTAAGTATCAATATGAGGAGATTCCTCTTGATTATAAATTGTTTATTCTTATCCATTGGTGTTTGTGGTGGCCCTCTAATGATGCGCTTATATTTTGTTGAAGGTGGTTTAAGAATATGGTTTAATAGTTGGTTACAAACCGGTGGATGGCCACTTACAATTATACCACTAGTCATCTTATATTTCTATCGACGAAAAACCAAGGGCTCTGATACCAAATTTTATTATATAACGCCTCGTATTTTCATTGCATCGTTCGTTATTGGTGTTGTTATGGGATTTGACAGTTACCTCTATTCAGGGGGCGGGTCGAAACTCCCCGTGTCAACGTCTTCCCTTCTCATCGCCGCTCAACTTGCCTTCACGGCGATAGGGACTTACTTTATAGTGAAGGTTAAATTTACGTCATATTCTATTAATGCGGTGGTTTTATTAACACTTGGCGCTGTTTTATTGGGTATGCGATCGAACGGTGATCGACCGGAGGGTGTTACAAGTAAAGAGTATGTTATTGGTTTTATTATGACACTTTTGGCTGCAGCTTTGTATGGACTTATTTTGCCTTGTATTGAGTTGATGTATTTGAAGGCAAAACAAGCTATTACTGCAACATTGGTGTTGGAAATTCAAATGGTCATGTGTTTTGCTTCTACTGCTTTTTGCACAATTGGAATGATTGCTAACAAAGATTTTCAGGTATATTTTTTAACGAGATCGATTCAGATTTTAAAATTTATATGGTCTAAACTCTAGAGTTCATATTTGTATAGTTGAATGAAGTTGTGTTTTTATTATGTACATATTCAATCGATTTCTTATAAACAAATGTGTAGGGTTTGGACTAGGGTAGATATGTGGAGATCGCAGATTAGGGTAAAAGATAAATAGGTAGTAGAGTGTTTTCTTGCTTCTCAAAGGATTTATGCTTAATGGTGTTTGTAGTGTCTTGGTTTGACTTTCTACCACCATCAATTTTATGATATTTCGATTATTGCAATATTTGTTATTGTTAATGTTTCTGTAGTAGTTGCTATATTTTCTACTCTGTCATTTTTCATTTTCATACATACTGTGATTGCTCTACTCGAGTCGAGGGTTTTCGAAAACAGTCTATTTTTACCTTTACAAGATAGTGAGAAAATCTGCGTATACTATCTCATTATAGCATTTAATTTCCTCTATTTTCAACTCACATGGATATATCTATCACACCTTAATTGCAATCTCTATACTCTCTTCATTTAATTCATATAACATGTCACTTATTATTTTTGTAGGCAATATCAAGGGAGGCAAAAAATTTTAACCTTGGAGAAGGTAGATATTATATAGTTGTAATATGGAGTGCTATTATTTGGCAATGTTTCTCTGTTGGTGCTGTTGGGGTTATTTACCTCTCTTCTTCTTTAATGTCTGGAGTTATGATTGCAGTTTTACTGCCAATTACTGAAGTATTAGGAGTAATTTTCTTTGATGAAAAATTCACAGGTGAAAAGGGACTTTCACTTTTTCTTTCTCTTTGGGGTTTTGTTTCTTATTTTTATGGAGAATTTAAACAAGCAAAGAAAGTTGAGAAGAACAAAATTCAAGAAAATGAGATGACAACAACACAAATAGAACATGTTTGACTTACTATTTATCATTGTTATCTATCCTGTATTGTATAGTATTGTTAAATTCATCGTTATGTAATGATGAAAAGTAGTGTCATTTTATGTAATGACTAGCTTAATATTGTCGTTATGTTACCTTGTTTTTTCACCCTGTATTTTGCCCTTCATTACATGGTACTATTTAATTATAAGTAATATTTGGCATATATAATACATAAAGTTTATTTTTCAAATTGCTTATTTATAACATTATAAAATAACGAAAGATCATATAATCTATTCAGACATAAAAAAGAGAGAGTATAGTACTATCAATATAAAAGGATATGTAACAACGAATATTCAAACAAAAATCATGTACGTACATCGTTTTCTCTTCTTCTTTTTTTGTTTCTCACTCTGTGTCTGGTATCCCACATTGAAATCCGGATAAATTTGAATTCGTGCCAAGAAGTCACATTAAAAATAAAAAGCTCGCTAACAAAGACGACTCTATACAAAAGTCATAAACTAATACATTAATATGATTGAAAGATTTGCATATTCCAGCAAATGCTTGTTTATATGACTAAATTGTGGAAAACTTTGCAATATTGAAATTAATTCAACGTTTACTATTCATGAAATCATTATTGAATAAGATAATTTAAAGAAAGACTTTTAATGGACGCATATATTATATTATCTCTTATCAAAAGATTTTTCAAAGATACTGCGGCTACTTTTAATTTCTATTTTTACTAAAATAAAGTACAAATAAATCTTTCGATTTGACCAATTTTTTCTTGAAGTAAATGATTTTGTACTTCTATAAAATTGAGTTACGCTACTTCTAATTTAGTAGCATTCACAGATAATAAGGTAATTTTAACGTATTAGAGTCTTCATTAAGGAGAGGATTAGTGAAGCACAAATATTTTCAAATGGGGAATAAATTATCTATTTTAATTCGTTCAAATTAAATTCAATTCAATCCAATTCTATTTTTATACTCTCAGTGTCCACTTTTAATTGTCCATTTTGAAAAATTGAAAGATAATTTATTATTTTGTACGTATTATACCCTTATTATTAAATATTATTTATTTCTTAATATTTAGATGACTTATAATTAATAGAGGTGATTTAACAAAATTATCTTTTTATTTTTTACTTCTTAAGGAATGTGTCAAGTCAAATATGAATAAATAAATAAAACTATTTATTTATAATATAGCTCAATATTTTTTTTAAAAACATCTAATAAGTAGAGTATAGAGATAACTAATTAGAACGTGATTACTTTTTTTATAGTGATCAATATTTGATATTTAATTCAAGGTAAATATAATCATATGGAAAGAGAGAAAAAAACAAATCTTGTTTTCACTTTAACTAGATTTAAAAAAATAAAATAACTCTACTTAAATTATATTTCACATTTTAGGTGTTTTAGCAAGGTACATTCAAACTAGCTACCAAGTATTGTTTGCATAAATTATAACTAAACACCATTTCATTTTCAAAAATTTCAAATAAAAAATAATAATATTTATAATAGTATTTAATAGCTCCTATATAACGTCTAATTTATGATATTATGTAATTGTATATTTATTTTGAGATATTACTCGAATTTCATATTCTATATTTTTTTCTTTTCACCGACAAACCAGCTCATAAAATTCATTTTATAATTCAGAAGATGGACTGAAATATCTAACCCAAATTAATTATCTTTTTTTCTTGTAACGTGAATTTAATTTTTGTAGTCCCAGTCACCTTTTATTATAATGGAGACGTAATAGTTGACAAGTTAGAAAATTAAATATCTGTCTAGCTAGAATGGACTTTTTTCTTCATTTAAAAAATACGTAATAAATTTCATGCCTACCTTATATGGACACTTTAATTCTTTAATATGTATTTATTTTTTAAGAATGTATTTAACGTGTAGCTAATTTGTATACATTATAATTTTAGCGTGTCATGTTCAAAGTAGTCAAGAAAACAAAGAGATATTTCATTGACTCAACCTGTCACGATGATCCGATCAATTAAAAGAGGACATTTAAGTAATCCACTTATATTTTTGAATTATTATAATGTCATAATTAATTCTTATCTCAATAACTAGTTACCCCACTTTACGTAAGGTCACAGCCTATATTTATATTTGAGAGGTTGGATACGATATCATAAATTCAATATTTTTCCGTTAATTTTATATAATGATATTTATTTACTTTTTTAAAAATAAATTAATTTATAACTACATTAATATTTTAAATTTATTTTAGATTACAAAATTTAAGTTTCTCTTTTTCTTTTTAAAAATTGTGTTTAGTTGAATATCATCAAATAAATTAAGACCGCCATAGATTAATTAAAAAAAAGAAAGTTGTTGGATCTTCTAAACAAAGTCAAACAATTAGACAATAAACTGAATTCTGCACCATACTTAACCTTTTACAGTAACTGCAATATATAAATGTGCGGAGGTTGAAGAGTTTCATATCGAATTAAAAAAAAAGAGTGGTTTCTTTAACGTGGCATATGTAATATAATCCATTTTATGAGGCAATTTTTAGAGTTTAGTTATATTAAGATTCATTATTTTTTATATGGTATTAAAATGTGACATATCATAATTGTTATTAGCTGATGATATATGGCTTTAGATTAAATTGTCACGTATCAGATGTGTTTAGCTTGGACGTGAAATTATGGGTGTTGAAGAATCTCGCATCGAATGTAAAATGAATGAATGGTTTTCTTAATATGACTTAAACAACTATTCTCTTGTAAACTAATTTTTTAAAGTTAAGTTAAATCAGTAATTTATTTCTTTACATTATGATCAAGAGGAAGAAAATTAAATTACTTTCTCTGACGCGCTAGGAACTAACTCAACTTCTTGTGTTCTTTAGGTCATATCATGCCAACATTCCAAAAAGGGTAACCTACATATTTGTAAATGAGATGATTACTTAAATATATGCTAGCTTGTAATTTTATAAATCTTATTTAATTTTGATGTGTCCAAATACATTCAGATATTCAAATTTAGGTGTAATTTATTCTAGTTACATTGTATCCAAGTGAATTCGCATGTATCTGAAAAACATAGACAAATTTCGCTCACCTCCTTTTTATCTCGCTCGTGTTTTTGTTATCCTAGATACATACGACTCACACCAAATACATGTAGTGTGATTAGCATGTATTTGGGATACATAGACAAATTTCGTTCGCCTCCTTGTTCACACTCGTCTTTCTTACTATTTCAGTGTATCTTATAGAAAAAAATATCTAGGTGTATCTGACTTGAAATCTGGTGTGAAATTATTAATTAGTAAGATAAAATATAATTATTTTTAAATATAGAAAAAATTAATAAATATTGTAAAAATGTTTGTGCAATTAGATAATTTAAGCTTCCAAAAATCATGAATCCACCAAGTCAATTGTTTTATTTAAAAAATATAATTTAGACTGGTTCAGAGTCGCCACTTAATTTTAAAGAAAAATCAAGAAAACTATTCATTCAAAAGATTAAAACAGGAAATCAATTGAAAATATTTAAAGGGAGTTCGGGGTTCTTATTAGCATTTTGGAAAGGGTTTGAAAGCACCCGAAATGCCTGCTAATACGCGGTTATCCGATAATTAAAATATTTGGCTTATTATTGAAGAGATGAGCATACTTAACTAATTTAAGAAGATAACAAACTTAGACTTAAAATCATTTTTTAGGGGAAAAAGAAATATTATAAGGGTATTACTAAATAAAATATTTCAAAGTAATTTAAGTAGGAAAATAAATACTTATTTAATTTTTAGAAAATCTAAGCACTTAACTCAAAATGGCTACCTTTGGGGAAATTGAATTAGGAGAACTTTAAAATTGACTAACACATAAGCAAATAAAATAAGGGAAAATTAGCTAACTAGTCAAAATCCCTAACATATTTATTTAAAGCAACTACACTTTAAAATAATTATTAAAAAGGTCAATATTTTAGTTTTATAGCAAATTAAATGTATCCAATTCTAATTCCTTATTTTCCTTTAAGGCCCACGTCTTGCAAAAATATTGCAACAATACCTTTCAGCCAGACAAACATTCTCTCTCCAATTTATAATTATCTCAAAACAAAAAAAATTCTCACTCATCCAATTCCCTTCTTCTATTGTTCTTCAATTTTCATTCCTCCATTTCTCTCTTTTATATGTGACGTTTTTTCGATTATTTTCAGAAATTGATAAAAATCTCCCAAAAAATATTCACAATAATCTCATTAATTTTAGGTATGTATATTTTTTCGATTTTTATGTATTTTACTGATTTGTAAACCTTTCAATATATTTGTTTGTATAATTTCTTAGTTAATTCTCTATTTTCGATTAGGGTTTTTGATATGGAAAAACTCAAAATTCCTCTCTAATGACGGACTCAAAGAGGACTCCAAGAAGTATATCATGTAATGATCGACTTTTTAGCGATTTTTCATCTTTTGATCTTTTTATCACTCAAGGACAAGTCGATAATGTAGGATCGACGGCTAGAAAGCTGGAAGAAAGCATATCTAAGCATCTACATTACCTTATCCGTATGCAAAACCTTCCTCAATTACAAAATATAAATATCATCAAGAGCAAGGACACAAACAATGAAAAGAAAAGGAAACGATAGGCTCTTCGTCTTTATGTGCATATGTATTCCCTTGTTCCCTTTCAAATTTAAATAATCTGGAAATATAATAAGTATTCCCTTTTGTAAATTTTTTTTACTTATGTTTGGATACAACTCATAACTAAACTAAAGTGTATTGATCACAGTTTTTCGTTGGTTTTATACATAAATTTTGTATTCATTATAACTGTATGCCATCAAATTTTATAATCTTATCTTCATTTTGTTTTCGTACTATGAATTGGATACAACTTCTGTAGTTCATAATATCATTTTGTTGGGATTCTATTGGATACAACATATTTATGTATTTCTTCTATTTGTATGCCTATTAGTTTTGTATTTATGTCATCAAATTGTATTCATCCTCGAAAGTGGATACAAAGTTAGTCGTTCATAATAGTATCTTTGTAGTTGATTGTGTGGAATACAACATAATTTTTGTTTAGATACAACTTTTGTAGTACATAATATTATTTTATGGGGATGTTGTGGGATACAACATATTTTTTGTTATATTTCTTCTTATTTTTTATTTATTCTAAATGTATGCCTACTATTTTTGTCATCAAATTGTATTCAACCTCGACAGTGGATACAAAGTTAGTAATTCATAATAGTGTCTTCTAGTTGATTATCTAGAATACAACATAATTTTGTTTGTATTTCTTCTTTATTTGCATTCATTCTAACTGTATGCCATCAAAAAATGTATATTTCTATCTTCACAATGTATCTCAATATCTCTCTACAATCATACCAAGTAAATTACTACATTGATTACAAACAAGCAAACATACTAACGATTTTAAATACATACAAATATTTCACTGCTTTTATCCCCAAAAAACAAATATCTAAGAAAATAAAGATGTATTCATGTCAAAACTTTTAATAGCCATTTTCGGAACACTTTCAAACTAATTTATGATTCAACAGTTAACAAATACCTAATGGATTTTATATTTCACCAATTATGTGGAAGATCAAGTTGGAAATTCCGTGTCCTGTTGATTGTTTGTCAACGAATTCCTAATCAATTATTTCGATCCAGATTAAGAAGTCTCAGTTGCAAGATATTCATGAAAACACAAAGCTTTACCTCACTTCAAAACCCCTTAAAGATTGTTTATAAATAGACAACTGAATTAACTTAAACGAAAAAAGATAACACAACTCAAAACAGTTCAAAGAAAAGGAACGAAACATTAAATACACTTAACCATACTTTAGCGAACTAAACAAACATGATTTCGTGTAGTTGATAATGTATTTAATTCAATAAGATTATCAGTTTTTATGTATCAAGATACGTAATTTGATATACTGTGTTTTATCAAAATAAACGAGATACATTGAAAATTAAGTATCAAATGCGTAGAACAAAAAACAAGTGTAGGAGTGATGTATCGAATCAGTAACAACACTAACAAAGACTAATTTAAGAATAAAAATAAACGAGATACATTGTGTTTTTGACAGTGATGATCGTGTAATGACATATCCAACTTTTTCCTATTTTTTTAACAATGGCTCGACACTTCTCCAAAGGAAAATAAAAAAATTCCTCCAATAACGAGATCAAACTAAACTGGACAGATTTAAAACAAAGCTAACCGACTCGAAAATAACTTAAATTCTTACCTTAAGATAGAATGATACAATAGCAACTATGAACTCTTATAACTTACAAGCAACAAAGAAGAGATTTAAATAGTAGCATTACAACTTTTCTACACCGAGCAAATAGCAATTGAAACCAATGCATTACTACTATTATACACCAAGATTTAAAAAAAAAACTAAACTCAGGAAGCTTCACACAAGTGGCTATAACATAAAACAAATGACCATTGAATGACCAAAGATCCATCAGAAACCAGTGAAATGCAAAACATATACTTCAAACTAAAATCAGCCTACTTACTGCAAGATATTCATGAAAACACAAAGCTTTACCTCACTTCAAAACCCCTTAAAGATTGTTTATAAATAGACAACTGAATTAACTTAAACGAAAAAAGATAACACAACTCAAAACAGTCCAAAGAAAAGGAACGAAACATTAAATACACTTAACCATACTTTAGCGAACCAAACAAACATGATTTCGATCCAGATTGAGAAGTCTCAGTTGAACACATATACAGAAGAAATTTAGAACAACTAGAAGTTAAACGAGCAAAACTAAAGGAGACATTTTTACCTTCTTTCATGCAGCAAACTTGGAACAAAATGACGAGCTAGAAGTGAACTATTCCACCACCAACAACGAAGCTATGATGGAAACTCGAACTCCAAATAGAGGACTCAGAAACTCAGTGGGTATAACACTATTGTTCTAATTTGTACTTTGATTTTTTCTTGTCTATACTTGGTGAATTTTAGTTTTCTCTTTTTTGTATTTTTTTTTTGAACCCCATGATAACCTGCAGTCGTTACAATCTCTGCCCTTCGGGTGAACACTTTGTACGCATTGGGTAAAACCCTACTGTGTAATAGCCTGCAAACCATTTTTTGTATTTTTGTTCACTGTTTCTTGCCAGCTTTTTTCCAAAAAATTTCTCCAACCTCCTCTCTCCTTACATTGAAGAAGAATGAGAGCTTAAATAGAAGGGATTTTCGGGTTGATTTATGGGGGGAAATGAGAGGGAATAAGGATGAATTTCGAATTTTAAATTCAAAAAAAAAAAAATCCCCCTGTGTAATAGCCTGCAAACCATTTTTTGTATTTTTGTTCACTGTTTCTTGCCAGCTTTTTTCCAAAAAATTTCTCCAACCTCCTCTCTCCTTACATTGAAGAAGAATGAGAGCTTAAATAGAAGGGATTTTCGGGTTGATTTATGGGGGGAAATGAGAGGGAATAAGGATGAATTTCGAATTTTAAATTCAAAAAAAAAAAAATCCCCCTGTGTAATAGCCTGCAAACCATTTTTTGTATTTTTGTTCACTGTTTCTTGCCAGCTTTTTTCCAAAAAAT